>JANZXR010000004.1:32335789-32348622 GCA_027575705.1 Erythroxylum echinodendron | reverse complement strand
AAAATCGCCGGCGGGAATCTTCAAAACTAAAGGACACAGGGAAAGGGTTTGATGGGTTTTAACTTTATTCAATTAATAAGCTCCAGTGAAGCTTAACGTGCCCATTTGGTAGACCAGAAAATAGTCGTATACAAGAAACGTGAAAAGAAAATTGATTCCGTTTTTTCTTGCTCGGTATCTCAGGAGTCTCAGAAAACAAACAAATCGGCAATGAGAGCAGAAGTCATTAAGAAGAGTCAACGACGGAAGTAAATTAATCGACATTTATATCTCAATTGTTGCTGCTTTGTACTTGTTTTTGTTCTTGTTCACGCTCCGTTTTTTGTGTGGTTTGTACAGAGAAAAACTGCAGTTACATAAAACAATAAGCAGTGAAAACCAAGCGTTTCAGACAGAAAGTCGAGAAACTCCTGAAGATAAGAAATAAAATAGTAATTCTTAAAAAATAGAATATACAAATAATATAATAAAATAGGTATTATTTAATTTAGCTTATTTTAAAAAAAATTTAATAAAAATATAATATCACTGTTGAGTTTTAAAATATAAACTTGAAATTAAAAAAATTACTAATAAAAAATTAAAATATCTATTAGTTTTCACTAACTACATTATTATTATTATAGCTAAAAATAATTATGTAAATTTTTTAGGGATATTTTTGTCTAGCATATTCTTATTTTTATTCGTAGACTATTTGGAATAGATAAAGATAGATGGGATGGGTTTACTTATTCCTTAAACTTAAGAAATAAGTAAACTTTTTGATTTTATATTATGTTTGTTTTCTTCAACCGGAATAAAGTATTACTAAAAATAGATCAAGAATAAAAGGATGATTCTAGCTAACCAAACGTCTCGTTACCACTAAGATATTGGAGATTTCAATTCTAATCCAAGGCCTCAATTTGTCCGAATTGTAGTTTTATATTACTTTAACTATTGAAGTTCAAGCCTAATTAGGTTTGGCAATCAAGCCCGAGCCTAATAATGCTTGACCCGGCCCAATTCAAAGTCAACAGGATTGATACAATTTGACTAAGCATTGGGCCGAGTCTTAAATCTAATTATTTTCAAAAAATTGGGCCTTGAGTTGGTCTCAAGTTCGAGTTGCCCAGCCTTAACCCTGCTCAAGATTAGACAATTATAAAAATTCACATTGTTTTCTATTTTTTAATTTAACAAATAAAAAATGAATCAAATTTGTAAAGCTCCATGTTGTACCCTATTTGGGATGTTACATTGAACAATTAAGACAGGTGTTAAAAAAAAATTGTGATAAAGGTGATGATTGCATATGATTGAATTTTAATTTAATGAATCATACTTAGTGAATTGGAATTAATTGTCACCATTAGAGAATTAAGGTATTAATGTTGTCGGGTCTTGGAACATATGTCATAGTACATTCTGCAAGGTTTGGGTGGAGATTAAGGGAAAAGAATGCTTGTAAGTACTTAAAAACTCATGTTTATATTGATTTTAGCAAGTTCAATTTGCCACGATCGTGCATTCCTGTGTGACACTCAAACTTGTAAGAATCATATCTCTTAATTCTGATGTCCAAAAATTACAAACTTCAAAAATTACAAACTTTATGCCATTAGAAAGTTAAGAGGATAAGCTAAAACTTTTATGAAGACAACTTTGTCAAATTCAGCCTATATCAATACAGTTTATTAATTTTATTTTGGAAATAAGTGGACACATTACTTGATGACAAATGGCAGCATTTTGCGTGGATGAGTGGTAGCTCCTAAACGGGACAAGTGAAGAACATGCATGAAGACACATGCTATTACCATTTGTTGACACCTAGCATTGAAGGAGACGAGTTTTTGCTGGAGTTTCTTTTTTGGCTTATTCTTCACCATTTTGTTCTCTCTCCACCGAAACTCTCTCACTCACACCTCCTGGAATTTTTGCTTACTTTTTGGATCATCATCGTCACTTGAAGTATTTGCATGATACTGCATCAATGAAGCTAGATTATGCTATTTTCTATGTTGTTGTCCTTTTGGTCATCTTAATCCTGGAATTATGATACTTGCTTGAAAGGCTAAAGTGGCTTGATCATTGAAGTAGGAAATTGAGTTAAAGAAGGTATGTGAATACTAATCTTGATTGCATGTTATCATATGAATTATTTGATGTTTGATTGGATAGAATATTTATTAACTTGATGATGAATTGAGGTCTGGACACGAAATTGATGTGTAATTGGGGTATTAATAAGGTGGAATTGTAGTGAAAAGAATGAACCTTGGAGTAAGGGCGTTGATGGTGTAAGATATGAATGAATTATACTGGTTTTACTAAATATATGTCACTGAACAACCATCAGTATTTAGGCTATAACTTTACTTGTAGATATCTAAATTGGGTGATTTTCATTGTGTATTAAACTACACATATATACCTACAACGTTCACGAAGGAATAGAATTTTGATTCTATCCCAAAGGATTTTGAAATTTGACCTAAAGTTGAATTTAGGATTCTGTCGTTAGGAAAAGTCTGTAGTATTTTTAGGATAACTTTAGAAATAACGAACCAAATTGTATGAACTTTAGTTCATTAGAAACTTAGATATATAGGAACATTTGTTTAGTATAAGATATTGCCCAAAAACCTCAATTTCTATGTCAAAATGGCTATACAAATCAGACCCAAAACCTGTCCTAAGAAAATCTGGAAAAAAAAAGAAAATGCTAAACTTGGTTGTGTAATTGTTGAAATATATAAGGTTAGGACTTTTTAACAATGGTTTATGTAAACTTAATTGGGATTAAAAAAGGAACCTAGATGACGTTAGATTAATGGAGTAAAAGGTAATTGAGTTATGGTTTATTAATTGAGATGATAATATAAAGAACGTATGGTTTAATAATGATGAACATAATGTTGAATTGCTTGGTGTGATCATGAATGAATGAGTTCTTAAGGCTTATGTATTATGAATTGGATATGGATGATTATGAATTGGGAATTTCTATGATAATATTGTGACATTACCGGACCATCAGTTGTCCGAAGAGTTTGATTGTTGGGATTGTATTGGAAGTACTTGCTAATTGTGTGCATATACTTAATGTGTGATGACTCAACACTTCTATTGATGCATAATTGCACATGTTTGTATTTATAAGGTATGTTATGTTTGATCAAATGTAAATGAATAAGTTCATTTGAATAAAGACAAATGTTGTACTTCTTCTTTTGCATAAAATTCTGAAATCTGAAATGATTTGTTTTAAAACTATTGAGTCCTAGTTGTGGGTAAATAGGCATGCCTAGAAAGGTCAGCATCTGCTTCTGTAATTAGATACTAAGGTGTTTTTTGTGCCAGGCACTTCGGTGTCTTTTGATGTCAGACACTTTTGTGTCTTTTATTTTAGAGACTTAAGTCTCTTTTGTTTCAAATACCATACACGGTATCTTATGTACTGGTCTCGTTACCTACTTTTGCAAAAAGGATTAGCAGTCTAACTTGTTTTGAATTCTGTTACATGTTCAGTTTTGATATAAACAAATTCTGATTTGATATAAGATAAACTCTGAATTGATACAAAACAAAGTCTGCTCTGATACAATTCATATTCTGATCTGAAGGGTTTATACCTATTCTGATAATCAGTTCTAACATCTATACAATTTTTTTTTATACTTAAATGATTGGCACTATTATGAGAAATGTTCTCTAGTGATAAATCATATTATGTTCTAAAATCCATTATGCTTTAGTTGTTCTTTAATATGAACCTTTAATGATTCCTTATGATATAATTTGATTCTGTATATGTGGATGTTAGGTGACTGTTAAACAGTTGTTAGTTTATATATGGTTTAGTTATTCCTCACTAAGCCTTATGCTTAGCACAATGGTTTTGCCCCGTGTAGGTTTTGTTAGGAAGACTTGAGACTGGGACAATGCCAACCGCAGTGGCTAAGAAGCTTGAGTATTGTTTGAAAAAATATATATTTGAGTTTGTTTTTGAGTTGTATATGATAAATCAGACAATTTGTATTTTGTTTGAAGGTTTGTAATAACTATAATATAGGATGGATTAGGATTTAAAACATGTTTGTAATAAGTACAATATGTATAATCTATTTTGTTTGTAGCTCAACTTGTAATGAAATATAATGTGTGTTTTCCTGAATTGCTTTTTTTTTTGTTACATCAGAGGGTGTCATTTGGCACCGATTTGAGAAGACTAAAACACCCCTAGGGTGGGAAAAAATGGAGGTAACAACCACCCGTGTGGAAAGAATGCATTGATTGGCGCATGGAATGCTGTTCTGCGTCTCTTGGATCTGAGTGACTCTCGTTGACGCCTTCTTGTGGTGTATCTGAATGCTGGTGTGCTTGTCTGCTTTAAGTACTGGGGCGGCCAGATGTGGGATGGTCCTCTTCGTTTTCCTGGATCGGAGGCTGGTGCCTTAGATGCTGTGGTGGGTGAGGTGCTTAGGTTGGATCGGAGAGAAAGAGCACGGGGTCTTGGGGTTTTGTCCCAAGACCTCGCTTGGCCAGGGCATCCGCTTGAGTGTTGAACCCTCTCCTGATGTAGTTGAAGGTTAACCCTGCAAACTCTGTTACGAGTGTGCGGATGTCTGCTATGAGGGTCTGGACGGCGAGAGGGGCTGGCTTCTGACGGGTGAGTAGTTCGATGGCCTCTCGTGAGTCCGATCCTAGAAATATTTTGATTTTATTTTCCATCTTTGCTAGCCTGAGTCCCAAAAGGATGCCCCATAGTTCAGCTTGGAGGGGATTGCAGGATCTGACGGCCATGGCGGCTCCTATAATCTAGTTTCCAAATGTTATCCTGGAGTAGAGCACCTGCAGCTCCGATCTGGTTGGTGCCTTTGCATGCCCCATCTGTTCTGACCCTATAATGTGTGTCGTTAGATGGAAGAGGCCACCCTTGGCCTAGTTCTTCAGATTTGATATTCTTCTAGGTCTGCCTCTGTTTGTGAAATTGGAATGCACGGTGGTTTTCTTTGACCATTGTTTTGATTCTGATACGTAAGCCAAAGGACGTGTGTTCCTTCTGCTGAAATATCTCCTCATTCCTTGCTGTCCATAATGACCAGCATGTTATTGTGAACCATGTGGACCAAGTGACGTCCTCCTGCAATAAAGGGGAGACAATGTTAGATGAGATCCATGAGTTATGACAGTTGTCCTCCCAGAATTTAGCCTGAAGGTTCTATTTTAGGTGTAACCAGGTGTTTTTGGATCTGGGGCAATCTCTGAACACGTGTAATATTGTTTCCTCACGGCCACAGATGTGGCAGTTTGGATTCGGAGCCAGATCCCTTGATGATCTCTTTGCATTTGTCCATAAGGCGCCCTTTGTTGCCTTCTAGATGAATAGTTTGACCCTTTTTGGGACTTGTTGTGTCCAGATGTGTTTCCATTCCTCATTTTCTGAGTCCCACTATTGGTTGCAGAGTCGATTGTATGCTGAGCTTGATGTGAATCTACCATTAGAAGACCACCGCCATGATATCATGTCTTGGCCATGCTCTGGTCTTGGTGGGGGTATGGCTAGAATTTGTTGTAAGACTTGTTGAGGTATCAATGCCTGTAGGCTTTGAGTGTCCCATCTGCCCGTTTCTGTGACATAGTGGTTGATCTTGGCCTGTTGATGGTCGACTGGTATGGGTCCTATGGTATGCTCCCGGAGGATAATACTTGATGGCAGCCACCTATCCTGCCAGAATGAGATTGTAGTGCCAGCTTTGAGCTCCCATTTGATGCCATCTTGTATGATATGCCAGAGTTTGTGGAATTGCTTACATAAATGTGAGTTTTTGTTGACTAGGAAGGTGTGAAGAATGTCTCTCATGTTGAACTTGGCCTTAAAGATCTCTGTCCACAATTTTCCTTCGCCTGTGGCCAATTCCCAAGCCAGCTCCAGGAGGAGTGCCAGATTTTGTTCCTTGACTTTGTGTATACCTAGACCTCCTCTTTGCTTGGGTTGACAAATCACAGCCCATTTGACCAGGAGAGTTTTCTTTTCCGAGTTGTTGGAGCCCCATAAGAATTTCCTGCATATCTTTTCCATTTCTTGGCATGTAGTGTTAAAGAAACAAGTGGTGTGCATCAAATAAGTAGGAAGTGCGGATAGAATGGATCTACATAGAGTCAGTCTACCTGCCATTGAGATTTTATGTGCATCCCACTTTTGTGCCCTGTTGTGAAGTTTCAAAATAGTGTTTTTGTAAGACGCTGTGGTTATCCTACCATGAATGATCGGTGTGCCTAAGTATGTGCCTATCTGTGGAACTGCAAGTATTTGTAAAATCTTTTCCAGTTCCTGAACTATGCATTGTGGTGTGTTTCTTGAAGTATATAGAGAAGATTTGTCTCGGTTGATACTCTAACCTAAGTATGTGCAAAAATGAGATATGACTTGATCAATAATCACTGCCTGCTGTGGGGTGGCCTTAGCAAAGATTAGTAGATCATCCGCAAATAAGAGATGAGACAATGGTACATTGCCTGAATTGCTTTTAAGGATGATTTAGAATACTTTAATTTGTTTGTACTATTTTGTGTGGCATCCATATATTCTCCCAAGAGTTTTGTGGGTGTTACAAAATTAGCCAAGGTAGGCTTAGGGTTGCCTTAGCCCGATTGGGCTTAGTTAACTCGAGGTCTGATAGAGTCTACACGAGCCCGAGCTAGGCCAACGCATTACCACCTTTATATATAATACAATGACACTTAATTTTCTTATATTAATTATTTCTTGTGCAGTAAAAGATAAATATTTTTAAGGTTAAAAGATATAAAATCTACTATAATTTAAGCAAATTTTTAAAAATTTAAAAAAATCTTTCTAATTTTTAACTGCTTAGAAAACACTTTTAAAATAAAAAATGATGACCAAATATAACGGTATAGACATAGATTAATTAAATATCACAAATATAATAAATCAGTTAGTCCTTAAATCTGACTCAAACTAATTAAATTTAATTTAAATTAATAATAAATTATCAATTTAAATTTAATTCAATTATTTTAATTCGAGCTTATAAACTTATGCGAACCATAATCTAAACATTATTGATTAGCATAATGACTATACTCATAACACATGTATCTTATTATTATTATTTTCCAAATTATTAAGACAAATGAGTGTTTTTGAAAAGTTGAAAATTAAAAAAAGTTATTTCAAGAATTTTATAAATTAATGAATCTTTCAAAAATTTGTTAAATTATAGAGAACTTGTGTCTTTTACCATATTTTTATAATTTGTTTTAATTTATTAAAATTTATAATTAAACATTTTAAAAATATTCGTATTTTATTAAATAATTCACATTTGTTATATTAATTATTCTTTGTTATTATCTAAAAAACAAAATTATTCTTTGTCAAGGAAAGCTGATGGAATTTATACATGACATGATTCAAAATGTATTATTTTTGTAAAAATTTTGACAAAAGCATTGATAAAAAATGTGTAAATTATTTAATTAATTATAAGTGCTTATTTTAAAATATCTAATCGTAAAGAAAAAATTTTACTGATTAAAAGCATACATTAATTTTGGCACCCTAGTTAATGTATTCCAGATATATCCTATCTGCGATTGTCACTCAAAAAATCTCGTGTTCAAATCTCTATACTTATACTCTCTTGATCGAGTCTGTCGTATAAAAATTGTCTAGTGCGAAATATTTGATTGACATGATTTGCAGGCTATTGTGTCAATCTGGAGATTTACTCAATGTGCATTTAAAGGATAGAAGTTGTGAGTTTTTCTATTGAAAAAAAAAAAAGAAAGGGATGAATGACCAATCGTGAGATCTTGCATAGACTCGAGCCTAACCATCTTTGATCGGATGTCTCTCTTGTCAATCTCAACAAGTTCATTCTCTTGTTGAATAAATTTCTTTTTGACTTTAATTCAATTACAATTAGATAATAATGAGACACTTTGAAAGTGATACGATTATAAATCTTACAAATAAGAGAGAACTCAGAAGAGCGATGGTCTAGATATGCACAATCAACTCGACAATGACAGAGAAGATGAAACATACGACGCCGTTGCACCTGGATCCTGGGATGGATGAAATTTAATAAGGCTAGATTAACATAAGACACGGGCCTATAATGATTACACAACCTATTTAGATACTAATGTTGACGCGAAGGCTACTAACTAAGAACTTCAAGGCTGATTACATGCATATGGATTTATTTCCTAGAGGGACGGGTCGGGTTGGAAACTTTGATGGGTTGGATCAAATTGGATTGGGAATTAGACCAGTGCTATCTCCGACGGCGACAAACACAAACTAGGATCAAACTTTGGACGAAATTCTGTGTCTATAAAGATCTCCAAACTATTGTCAGGCCACCTCCGGCCTGAGCCAACTTCGTCCATCCCAAACCTATTTGAGCTAAACCTGATCGAGTTTCGGACAAGACTCAAATAGTCTATAAACCTACCTGAGACAAGCCAAGCCTGATCGAGTTTCAAACGAGACCCCCAAGTATCTACGCAGAGCTTCCATTCCAAGCCTACTTCCAAAGTTGCTTGACTTTAAACATGCGTCACAACGACACGACTAAATTTCACATACCTAAGTGTATCGAGTCTAAATCTGAGAAT
Source organism: Erythroxylum echinodendron (assembly GCA_027575705.1). Classification (NCBI taxonomy): domain Eukaryota; kingdom Viridiplantae; phylum Streptophyta; class Magnoliopsida; order Malpighiales; family Erythroxylaceae; genus Erythroxylum; species Erythroxylum echinodendron. Next base: position 32,339,982 of record JANZXR010000004.1, on the reverse strand, counting down.
GGTCCAACGGTAACGAATGCTACACTTCTGTTCACTTCGTCGGGTGCATTGAGATGCAAATTATGTCAAGCTACGGCCAAAAAGAAAACATCCACGAGGCAGCAACAATAAAATGTGTCATTAAGCAGTAAATCCAGAATCTCCATTGCATGCACGGTTAAATGAATTGGTTAAGTAGGAACATACAAGAACATGCCATTTACGATCCAAAGAAAAATAATCAGGGTAGAGTACTTCCGCTTTCAAAATGAAGTAAAATGTGTCGTCTAACCCTTCGCAAACAGTTACATGCTAGCTTGTAGGCATAAGCTACAAGAAGACACTCAAAGCATAGGTAGGTTCTATAGGAAACAGATCACAAAATATACCAGAAACCACAGATTCATGCTTCAGATGAATAAAAGATTTTTGGGGAAAAAAACTTGGAAATGGACACCACAACTATCTCAGTTCACCATCCACAAGTTATAAACATTTCACTCCACTAAACAAGACCGAACGAAGTCCCTGTTGGATGGTCTATATATTTCACATTCAGTTGGCACGGCTTTTCAATACATCAAGCCCCATCTCAGTTGGATCAGTTGCCTGTAACTCTACCTGAATTCCATCAAGCTCTCTCTTGAATCTGTCTTTGGAACTTGCGTAAATCATCTTGCTTCTGACCCTTGATGTATCAGGTGACCTTCATAAAACAAGAATTGAATAAAGACAAGACCGACACTTATGTGGCAGGAAATAGAAAAAAGCAAGGAAAGTTTTGTTTACCATGCAATGAAGAAAATTCTGCTCTTTTGACAATTTTCTTCTGTAACAAAATCAAAATCGTAAACAGCATATCGGCACTCATCAGCAGGAAGACTTGCAGTGAAATCTTCGTAGCTATTAGTTGGCTCACCAACCTTTTCCACAACCACTTGCTTTTGCTTCTCCTCAATTTTGAAAACTATGTACCGATAGGTTCTTTTAGCCTTAAGCTCCAAAAATCTCAACTTGCAGTCATCGTGGACTGCCATACCAGAAGCTGCATTGGCCTGAGAATTACATAAACTTTACTAAGTATGGATTTCATTAAAAATCAATATCCAAATAAAATTAAACTGGATTGAATATGAGAATAATCAGAAAGTCAAGCAAGTTCGGAACAAATCCTTGGAAAATAAACGGATAAACACAGAATCATTAACAATATAGACCCAAAAAATTACAAACAATATAATAGCTCTAGCAGTTCAATTGTGTTATCCAATTTTAAAGTCTTCGAATGATCTAGCTCAAATTTCAATCTTTATTAGCAACACTTTATGAATTCCCAAACAGAAAGAAAATCACAAACAAGCCAGATCGTTCGATTCAGGATAAGATAAAACGTGCGCAAAACCCCCAAAAAGAAAGCACACAGTTGATGCTACTGAAATGATCAAAATTCATATCAGAATCAACACAAAAAGAAAGATAAAGTATCAACATCGGAGAAATCAGAACATGAAAAATCAATCAAAACGTTATTAATAAGCAAAGATGCAGCTAGAACTACATGATCCAGCGAAATATCAGCTCCTGAGCACCAATCCAGATCTGCCAATCACATAATCATCTAAAACACAGCTGAAGAACCAGAAATGCACACAAAATAGATAAATTCGACCAGATTTGGCTTCAAAAACTAGATCGGTCACAGATCACTCTGATTTCAAGTCTAGAATACATCGAAACAACTAAATAATTAAAAAAAAAGAACACCGAATAGGTAATGGATCATAGACAAAAGAAATGGAGTAACGCCGCCGTTCGGTAGAAGAGTTGAAGACTCACCATTTCACTGGACTACCGGAGACAGTGACAGAGTAGAGAAATCGACGAAAGAAGAGGGGAGACTATATGTAGAGAGAGGGAAAGGTGTGCTCCGATAAAGAGGGCTGTGCGTCTGTGACGAAGATGATGCGTTTCAATGTTTTCTTTATTAGGTGAAAGTGCTTGGGGGGGATTTTTATCGCGGCTGTGTCGTATATGCGCGTGATGGAATGGTGGTCCAATCATAATGCCCCACGTCGTTTACGGATAGGTCATCAGAGACGGCAGTGATCGGCTGCTCTTTCACCTTACAGGACTCGGCTTCAAGGAAAAAGAAAAGATAAATGTATATTTATATTTATCATATTTTATTGGATTAATTAAAAAAAACCTCAAACTTTCGTCAATCTTTTAATTATTGCCCAAACTTTAAAAAGTAGTAACAAAATGACCAAATTTTTTATTTTTTTAAATTCTAACTTAAACTTTAAAAAGTGAAAATAAAATGTTCAAACTTTCAATTTGCTTCAATTATAACCTTACATTATCTGTTATTTTCTCAATACTTTTACTTATTTATTTTCTATTTCTTTTTCGATTTACTCAAAGTAATTAATTATTAATTAAATTTTGTTATCTTTTATTTTTATAATACAAAATATATTTTTAAAAAGTTATGTTGTTTCTTGAATCAATAAAATTAGTTTTATAATACTTTTGTCCAAATAAAAAAAAACTTATTCTAATCTTTGTCTTCGTGATAAAATTCATTTTGAGGGATTTGCTATCAATTGCAATTTTTAAGAAAAAATATGTTATTTCAATATACTTTTATGTCTTTGATACTTTTCTAAAAGCAATTGAAGCTTGATAAAAATATGTAAAAATAAATAAATAAATATGTCATTAATTAAGATTTACTCACAAATATAAATAAATTAGTCAAAATAAATAAATAAATTTTTTAGTTTATATTTTTTATAGTGAATTTTTGGATTTTTTATTTTTATTTAAGTAAAAGAAAAGGTAAATATTATTTAATAATTATTTATGGTATAAATTTTGTAAATAATAATTAATAGTATTGTTTAATTTATTTTGTAAATAAAATATAATAAAAATAAGAAATGATTGAGAGTATTTTTCTCGGGTGCTCATCAAGAGCCAGCAAGCTAGTTGTTGGCTTGACTCGGCTCGGCAGTCAGCAGCTGTATATTTGTTTGATCGTCGACATTATACTTTATAGCGTTTGAATTAATAGAGGCAAATTTGGATTTTTCATTAGTTTAGTTTAAATGGAAGCGTCAAAACATTCACGTTTGGGCCCATCAAGATTCTATCTTCGCGTCAGCACAACGCTTCCTTTCTAATAGATTTCTATACATCATATTATTAATGTATTTTTTACTTTTTAATTTTTTATAATTTTAATTTATAACAACAAATCTCCCCGTAAGTTGAAACCGAACCTCAAATTCTCTATTTCAGTCATATTGTTCTATTAAATTTTATCCATACATTTATGTAGAATGCACGTAAATGTGTGAATAAGATTTAATAGAACGTGATAGGAACATCATAATCGAAACAGAAGATTTAGTCCTCGAATTCTATTATAAGTCTTAACTACAAACTTCAAAATGATGTTATTTTCAATAAATAACACTACACGTGACATTACACGATGTCATTTTGAAAATCACCACTAAAATTTGTAATAAAAGTTAATGACAAGAGAAAATGCTATAAAATAAAAAATAAAAAGTAGTAACAATGTTTAAAAGTTAAGAAATACACTAATAATATGCAATCTTATCCTTCATTAATAGAGAGACTGTTTTTAAATAATAAAAAAATACATTGATGAAATGCTTCATCGAAATCTAATGAATTTTGCCCAACATGTTAATAATTTCGTACTCAATTTAACTCAAAATTTAGCGAATTCAAGACTAGTCTGTTAAAAGTACGACAACGACGATGATAACAAAAACAACAACAACATCAACACTAAATAAAAATCTCATTGATATACTTTATCAAATAATAATATTAATATTTTATCTCGTTTGAAATTTGTTGGTTGTTTATACTTAATATTATTGAACCAATTATTGAATTTTTTGTACATGTATATGCCTGTAAAGATGGGTACTTGTCAAATTTTATCTCCTTCCCCTCCACTTTTAGCACCATTATAAAAAGGCAGGACACCTTTTTTTTATAATAAAGTGAATAATTTTGTCGAGTAAATTGACAAAGAAAGGTCTAAACTATGCAACAACTTTGATGGCCTGTTTGGTTCAAGGAATGGAATAGATCGGGAATAGAATAGTTATTCCTAAGAATAAAAAAGATGAGGAATATAACAGAATAAGTATTACTTTGTTTGGTTTAAG
>JANZXR010000004.1:32325581-32335689 GCA_027575705.1 Erythroxylum echinodendron | reverse complement strand
AGCCAAACATAGGTTTAGTAATATGTTAGGAATATATTAGGAATAGAATAGCTATTCCTTTAAACCAAACGTCCCCTGAAAGTTAAAGAGGTTCCCTTATTGCCAGAACACGGGCACGCATGTTCTCGAGCACGTAGAAGCATCAAAAGGCATGGTGGGGCATGAAATTATTAAGAAACACTCGCAACACTTGAAGTTTCTTATTAAAAAAAAAAAAACTCAAAAGATTTTAAGTTTGAGAAAACATTAGTCCCTCATTATGACATAATTAAAAAATCTAATAGGTTGCATTAATTCTTAACATTAAGATTTAGAGAACAACTTTAAAAAATTAAATGAAAAAAATGTAAAGAAAAAAAAGAAAATTAAAAGGATTTGTCTCCTTTTATTCTTTACGAGTGTTAAGAGTGAACTGAGCCATAATTTACCTCATTTTAGTCTTTATAAGAGTTAAAAGCAATGTTGCGAATACCGTACCAGATTTAGTACCAAATTAGATTTTAGTTCGGTATTGCACTGGTACCGGTCAATATCAGGTACTGTTTTTGATAATTTTTTAAATTTATGAAATAGTCCATGAATTTTTTTTAAATTGCAAAATAGTCCATTGTTATACTGTACAATTGTACAGTATATTTTTAATTCTGTCTTCAAAAATCATAATAATAAATAATAATCACAATTAATATGAAATAACAATAATTTTCAGATATTTCACATATAAATAATAACCACAATTTTTATGGAAAAAAAGACTATCACCATCACACAAATATAAAATTAAAAACAATACAAAGTATTTAAAATATTACAATTTCAATTTTCATTATATAATAAATCATAATTATGTCAAAACTTCCAATAAAAAGAATAATAAATATCCTTAACTCTCAAATTATTATAATTTACAACAAGAATTTGTGATAAGGAAACAACTAAGTAGAATTGAAACATGAAAAAACAACATATATTATTTAATTTACTATCAATTAAATATATTATATAGTTAATTAATTAAATTTAATTATTACTAAAATTATAAATATCTTATTTAATTCATAATTTAATTTAATAATTATTAATAAATATAATTAAATTTAAAAATACTTTTAAAATATATAAATTTCGAATAAAATTTGATTTGATAATTAAAAATATAAAAAATAAATATTAGTTTATAAATAATAATTTTTAAATTATTTATTTTAAAACTAAAAATTTTATTGATACTTTATTAATAAATATTATATAAAAGATTAAAATAAATTTAAATAAAATAATTTATTTTAAAGCTTAATTTAATGTATAATTATTATTAGTAATAACATATTTATTTTATTTTAAAATTTAAAAATCACAATAAAAGTTTAAGTAAATAATTACTTATTTGAAAATTTTGCTAATAAGTACTTATATTTTTCAAAATTTCTGATATCGGTCAATATATGGCTGGTATTTTGAGTATCGACCGATACTTACGATCGATATCAAAGACGTCGGTATCATTTTATTTTTTGGTTGGTAACAACCGGTATGGAATGGGTTCCTAAACTATGGTCAAGAATAGGTCATATTTTGCGTTATTTCATTCTTTACGAGAATTAAGAATTGGTCTTATTTTATTCCTCGTAAGAGTGAACCCTAAATAGGCATCCTTCTTGTCCTTGCCTAGACTAGTGTCAACTTGTTTCAAGCTTATTATAAATACTCGTTTTGGAGCACTGGTAATTATAGGATTAACTTTTATTAAGGATATTTTAATCCTACAAAATAGTGTGCGCTTTTTTTTAATTTATTAAGAATGACATTGAAAAAAAGACTAATATAGGAATTTGAATGTTCGTATATGATTTTATTTTGAGATAGTAAATTACAAAGTATTTTTTATTTTTCTATTCAAAATTTAAATTCTTAATTATCTAAAATTTTTAAAATTAAGTAACTTAATTAAAAATGACTTTATTATTAAAAATAATTACAAAATGGCTTTATTAATAAAAATATTCAAAAATTTATATTAATGATTTACCTTCCTTTTGCCAGGCTAGGGTGGATTAATATTTTCCTCGTAAAATAAAGAATAATATTTCCTTTCTTTTTAACACGAGGTTAGACCAACTCGTAAACGTACGCTTGTTAAAATCCTCACCCGAGATAATATTGAGCTAGAGTCGAGCCTAGTTCTAGTCTCAGATACAAGGTTCGAACTCGAGCTCGAATGAATTTGGACAGTCCAAAGCACGAATAAACTCGATTCGGTGAGTTCACCTACTTAACAAACAAATCAAACCACGAAATTTAAATATTTAATGTTATTGGATTTTAACATAAAAAGATAAAATTGCATGAAAATTCAATGTATAAAAGGATGACTTCGAACATGGACTTCTATGTTACAAATTTTGGTCAAAAAAAGACTCTTAAGTCGCAAAGCATTGGATAAAAATTAAATAAGGTAACATTTGCATAGAAGTAATAATTATTAGAAATTATAGACTTAAAAGAAATCATATGCAAAATGTTACATATATTAAGGTTGAAGCATGGCATGCATTCATATTTATGAGCATGTGCATCATTCACATACAGGTGAGATTAACGAGGACTGCATTAAGAGTTTTATATGAGCATGTGCATCATTCACATACAGGTTCTTTTAGCCTTAAGCTCCAAAAATCTCAACTTGCAGTCATCGTGAACTGCCATACCAGAAGCTGCATTGGCCTGAGAATTACATAAACTTTACTAAGTATGGATTTCATTAAAAATCAATACCCAAAGCAAATTAAACTGGATTGAATATGAGAATAATCAGAAAGTCAAGCATGTTCGGAACAAATCCTTGGAAAATAAATGGATAAACACAGAACCATTAACAATATAGACCCAAAAAATTACAAACAATATAGCTCTAGCAGTTCAATTGTGTTATCCAATTTTAAAGTCTTCAAATGATATAGCTCAAATTTCACTCTTTATTAGCAACATTTTATGAATTCCCAAACAGAAAGAAAATCACAAACAAGCCAGATCGATCGATTCAGGATAAGATAAAACGTGTGCAAAACCCAAAAAAAAAAAAAGCGCACAGTTGATGCTTCTGAAATGATCAAAATTCATATCACAATCAACACAAAAAGAAAGATAAAGTATCACCGTCAGAGAAATGAGAACATGAAAAATCAATCAAATCGTTATTAATAAGCAAAGATGCAGCTAGAACTACACGATCCGGCGAAATATCAGTTCCTGAGCACCAATCCAGATCTGCCAATCACATAATCATGTAAAACACAGCTGAAGAACCAGAAATGCACACAAAATAGATAAATTCGACTAGATTTCACTTCAAAACTAGATCGGTCACAGATCAATCTGATTTCAAGTCTAGAATACAACGAAACAAATAAATTAAAAAAAAAAGAACACCGAATAGGTAATGGATCATAGACAAAAGAAATGGACTAACGCCGCCGTTCGGTAGAAGAGTTGAAGACTCACCATTTCACTGGACTACCGGAGACAGTGACAGAGTAGAGAAATCGACGAAAGAAGAGGAGAGACTATATGTAGAGAGAGGGAAAGGTGTGCCCCGATAAAGAGGGCTGTGCGTCTGTGACGAAAATGGTGTTTCAATGTTTTCTTTATTAGGAAACTCTAACCCAAACCGATTTAAACCAAACATATCCAAAATCTCGTCTAAGGAAAATATAGAGAGGATACGATGTACGCAGTCGTGTCAGCATCTCCGATAGAGATACATTAGGCAACTCTAACCCATTCCCTCAAAATTGAGTGAAGTTTTTCACTTCATTCCACAACTAATTAATATTTTATTTATTTAGTTCTATTGATTGATTATTAATATTATTAATATTTATATATGTGTGTTTTAATTTAGTTTGTCTTTATTTATAATTTATTATATTATTTAACTATTAATATAAATATATTTGTAGTTTACTTATTTAAATTTTTTTAATAAATATTTTTAAAATTTTTTATTTAAAATATTTATTCATAAGTAAATAATTATAAAGCTATAAATATATGATGAAAAAATTTATAAACATGAAATTAAACTTTAAAATTATTATAAAGTTATAATTATTTAAATAAACATATAATAAAAATATTGAAATATTGTTTAAATAACAAAAATAAAGATTGAAAAAATTAAAAAATGAATTAATGAAAAAGGAAAGAAAAGGAAGAGAGAAAAAATTGAAAAAAAAAAGAAATAGCAATGGACGGCTGCTACAATGCCCTCTAAATTTGGAGGAACACTGTAGCATTCCTTCAAAATAGAGGAGAAAATAGAGATGGGTTGGAGTCAAATTTTTCTCTAAAATGGTATTTCTCCTCCATTTTGGAGGTAGGTTGGAGATGCCCTTAAGTGAAAGTACTTTGGGGGGATTTTTGTGGCGGTTGCGTCGTATTGAGACATTTGTGCATGATGGAGTCGTGGTCCAATCATATCGCCCCACGTTTTTACAGATAGGTCATCACAGACGACAATGATTGGCTGCTCTTTCACCTTACAAGACTCGGCGTCAAGGAAAAAGAAAAGATAAATGTATATTTATATTTATTGTATTTTATTGGGTTAATTGTCAAAAATAAGTCGGAAACTTTTGTCAATCTTTCAATTTCAATTATGGCCTGAACTTTAAAAAGTAGTAATAAAATGTCTAAATTTTCAATTTTTTTAAATTCTAGCCTAACCTTAAAAAAGTGATAATAAAATGTTCGAACTTTTAATTTTCTTCAATTCTAGCCCGACATTATCTATTGTTCTCATGATGCTCTCAATAATTTGTTTTCTGTTTGTTCTTCTATCGCTCTAAACTATTCTCACATTACAGACATAATGTATTAGTAAGGTCGTCGGAATTGCATAATCTGATTTAGGTTATTTTTAAACTTAACGGAACACTAACGTTGGGTTAGAATTAAAAAATTGAAAGTTTGAGCATTTTATTGCTACTTTTTGATGCTCAGGCTAAAATTTTAAAAAATTAAAAATTTCGACATATTATTATTATTTTTTAAAGTTCGGGCTATAATTGAAAATTTAACAAAAATTTGAGTTTTTTTTTTCCGTAATTAACCTTATCTTAAGAAACACTCACAACACTTGAAGTTTCTTATTAAAAAAAACTCAAAAGATTTTAAGTTTGACAAAACATTTCATGTTAATGTTTTATAGATCCCGATCAAGATCCTAATAAATCGATAATATATAAATACGTAAATTTTTAAAAAAGTAGTTTTATTATTAAAGAGGCTACCTTAAGTCCCTTGTTATGACGTACTTAAAAAATCTAATGAGTTGCATTAATTCTTAACATTAAGATTTAGAGAACAACTCAAAAAAATTAAATGAAAAAAAAATGTAAAGAAAAAAGAAAGTTAAAAAGATTTGTCTCATTTTATTCTTTATGAGTGTTAAGAGTTAACTGAGCCCTAATCTATCTCGTTTTGCTCTTTATAAGGGTCAAAAGTAGGTCATATTTTGCTTTACTTCATTCTTTATGAGAGTAAATAGATGATCTTATTTTATTCTTCATAAGAGTGAACCCTTTATAAGTGTCCTTTTTGTCCTTGCCCAGACCAAGGCCGGACTTGTTTCAAGTTTATTATAAATTCTCGTTTTCGAGCACCGATAATTATAGGATTAACTTTTATTAATGATATTTTAATTCTACAAAATAGTTTGTGTGCTTTTTTTTAATTTATTAAGAATGACATTGAAAAAAAAGGCTAATATAGGAATTTGAATTAAAATTAAATGAATTAATTAAAAAATGACTTTATTAATAAAAATATTCAAAAATTTATATTGATGATTTAGCTTCCTTTTGCCAAGTTCGGGTGGGTTAATATTTAAAACTCCAAAAGATATTGCTTCAAATTGAAAAGTATATTCCGTGTAAAATAAAGAATAATGTTTCCTTTCTTTTTAACATGAGTTTAAACCAACTCGTAAATGTACGCTCGCTAAAATCCTTGTTGGTGTATTGCAGCCAATTTATGTTGGTTGTAAATTTATTTGTATGGCAATATGCTATTTAATAAAAGACATTCTTTATTTTTGTGTATTTATTAATTATTTAATTATTAAGCATAAAGATAAAATTCATGGAATAATTATTATGCAATTAGAAATTATAATGTGATTATAATTATGAGATTTGAATTGCATTTGTTATATTATTCCTAAAATGTTCCTAGTCGTAGTTTCATCAAGACAAGATATTGATGAAATGATTAGATTAGCACATGTTTGTTTCTTTCTTATGAAAAAAAGTTATTGATCTCATAGATTAAAATGTGGAGACACTTAAACAAACATGTGGGTGCTTATTAGAGAATAAGTTCACTGAACTGACCCGATTATGAGAATCTCAAATGGAACATTACTTGTATGTCTGTGTATTATCTCATTATGATAGTTGTATAATTGATCCTTAGACTTAAGATTACCAAAGTTATCTCATGTAGGAATTACTATGTTTTGATGCTACTTATGTTCTACTCTTGTAGTAGTTCAATTCAATAGTTATTGGATATAGTATAAACTATATGGAGATAGTTAAGTATATCAATAAAGAATTTGTTGTCCTAAAGTAATTAAGAAGAATGTTCTGTTGTTCTTGATTAGTAATGATTTTGGGAATCTCTGGCCAGAGTAAATTGAAATTTGAAAAAGTTGTTTCCGAATATCAATTATAAATCATTTACTAATTAGCAAGAAAAAACATGATTGGATTATTTAGAGTAGACATGAATTCCATACTGTAAGTTCAATTGAAACATTAGGTGACGAAAGGATTAATTTATACAATATAGCCATGCATAGACAGATTAAGTCAAACTACTTTGACATTCCTAATATTTGGGTGCTCATGACATGTTGCTAGACGTTAATCATGATCTGTGATTATAAATTATTTAATTGGGAATTAAAGATAAATTAAAAGGAATTTTAATTTATCTAATTCTAATTATCCAACATATTAGGAACCTAATGAGTTACACATAAAAGGTTTATAAAGGAGAAATTGAAATTTGAATTAAGTTGGTCTTAATTGAGAAGTTTTAGAAACTTTAAGGATCAATATGTAATATTTGATCTTATAAGGACTAATTCGTAATTATGACTAAAGTTTGACTTTAGTTGTAATTTTGATAAAATCCAAGGACATGAAAAATATATTTTTCATATAAAAGGAAAAATTAGAAAATTTTGGAGCTAGCACTTCTTACATTTTTCCTCTCAAATTAAATTTGAATTTTTTTTCCGAAAGGATCTGTGGATACCATTAGAGGCCGGACTATTGAACGGCTCGTGGATTGACAGATTCAAGGCGAAAGAAAAAATTACAATAAGAATCAAAAAAGGTTAGTGTGACTTTGCTAATTTCTTGTTTTATGTTTATGATTAAATTTTGTTAAAGTTGATTCTGTGGAAAATTTTTAATGTATTCCACTGCGCTTAGATTCGATCATGCATTTAATTTTCCAACAATGATATCAAAGCCACCTTTAACAGATTTAATTGTGATTAATAAGTTTGCATTTTTTATTTGATTTAAATATGCAAAAGTTGCTTATGTAATCGTTAAAATTGTTTTGTCAATTTGGTTATATTCTTTTCTGGCTTTGTCCGAACCAATATCGTTCGTGTTCTATTTTTGCTTGTTATGGAAATATTCCATAAGTTTATCTCCAATTTGCTATCTTGGAAGGTTCTGGAACGCCTACAGTAGTTCTTCGAAAATGCTACTGAAATGTGTTATATTTTCTTTTGAAAACATAATGTTTTTATTCTTGTTCATCCGAAAGTGTTTTTGGATTTTCTTTGTTAGTTAACTACTGCTTTAAGCTTACGTTAATTGTTGCGGGAGACGTAAAATAGTTACACGTGTTTCTGGAGATGTAAAGGGTTACATGTGCTTCTGGAGATGGAGAATTCGATTCTTGTATTTCTGGAAATGTTGAATACAATTCATATGTTTCTAGAAATTCTTAGTTTTGATCTTTGTTACGTTTCGGCATTCACTTGTGCGTTGTTTGTGAAGAGCTGAAGATGAAAAGTTTCATTTTTATTACTGTCTCTTCATATGCATAACTGAAAGAGATAATGTTTCAGATGGTGTTCTTTAAAAGTCCAGTCTTTACTCGAACCACAATATATGCCTTAAGCTTTATTTATGAACTGGAAACGGTTCCATGCTTCATGTTTACAGTGAATGTTAATTGTCCATTAAATTCGAGTTTTAATCGGGTTTATGTTATTGTTCTTCTGTTATTTTTCTAACATGCATCAATGTCTTTTATCGACATAATTGCTTCTATGAATGCGACTGTTAATGTGTGTTTGATTTTTTGGTGTTTGTATTAATGTTTACTCAAATGCGTTATTATCGAATCAAATGCTTCAATTACTTTGAATGTGTTCTCGGAGAAAAGGATTTATCTGGCTTTAGTGTGCCAGAATAGAGACCACCGGCGACTGGTGTATCCACCGCCGGTGGTTGGAGAACCACCACTGTGTTTATAAATCCTTAAGTTTTTCGTACCTTTGGAGACATAGAGATGAAGACTGGAAGCAAAATAAGCAAAGGCTAGATAGCAGACCAGAAATCAGCAAAAAAAAAAGGATAGAGTCGGGGAAGAAGAAGGGGAGCGTGTACGCCAGACGGTAGCACCTCCTGGGGCTGTTCTAGCTCGTGCGCTACTTCACCATTTTGTTTTGTTTTGTTTTTTTAATTTTTGTTTTTTAATAAGATTAAGGTTTATTTATATATTATAAAAATAATTTAATTAAAATTTTCAAGAGTTGATTTATTAAATTAAATTTTTTAATTTAATTTTTGAGAGTTTATTAATTAAATTAAATATTTTACAATTTAAGTTTTCAAGAGTTGATTAGTTAAATTAAATTTTTTAATTTAATTTTTCAAGAGTTGATTATTTAAATTAAACATTTTTAATTATATATTTATATAATGAGATTATATTATTAGAGACATAGTTTTTAAAATCCCTCATTAAATATTAACTACATGTTTAGAATATGAATAATGTCTTCCATTGTTATAGGATTAAACCAGAGTTTTGTTTAAGGTTAGGCTTGTTGAGTAAATTCAAAGCCGCTTTAACTCGAACATGTTTAGTCTTATAATTGTGGGTTTTACTTAACTAAATTTATATAATTTGGAAGAGTAAACTCATGATCATATTAATTTAGAGGGAAGGTTAGGAATTGCATATTAGACATGTTTTGGCAAAGAGTTGTCTCCTAACAGATCTAGGAATCACATATGATGTGATTGACAAAATGGTATATACATAATTTAATTTAGTTGATTTGTTGAGCAAACTCAAAATCAATTAAATTAAAATGGGATCCTAGCCCACTAGGAAATTATGTGATAATATCTCGTATTAATAGTGAAGGCTATTAATTTGTTTAAAATAGTGGGAGTAACTAAAATTTTAAAGTCTTTATTTATTTGGTTTTACGGCATATACTAATTTTTTGTTTTTGACAAAACAATTGTTGAAAATGAGTACGAACTTGTCCCTGAGGAGCATCATGGATGTAAACAAATTGACTGGATCGAAGTTTTCAGACTGGTTGCAGAACCTTAAAAGTGTTTTAAGGCAAGAAAAGAAATTATATGATCTTGACACTGAGCTTCCATCTGAACTTGCGTAAGATGCTGCCAATGAGGATTGGGAATATTATCAAAGTCATATTTATGACAATGAGCAAGTTACATGTGTGATGTTAGCTAGCATGTCTCCCGAGCTTTAGAGGTAGCATGAAAATATGAATGCAAGGGAAATATTCCTACACCTTCAAGAGTTGTTTGGTGCACAGAGTCGGGTGGAGAGGTTTGAGACTGCGAGAGCTCTATTTCAATGTTGAATGGCTCATAGATCTTCAGTGGAACTTCATGTTCTACAGATGATTAGCAACATTGAAAAATTAGGCCAATTGGGGTATGAATTGAACCTCAAGTTGAGCATTGATTTAGTGCTCCAGTCTCTTGCCCCGAGTTTTTCACAGTTTATTATAAATTTCCACATGAACAAA
>JANZXR010000004.1:32293081-32325481 GCA_027575705.1 Erythroxylum echinodendron | reverse complement strand
TTCTTGTTGTTGGCTCTTCTTCTTCCAAGAATAAGGGTAAGACCCTTAAGAAGAAGAACAAGAACAAGAACCAGAAGACTTATGCTAAAGTAACAAAGCCAGCAGGCGGTGTCAAGAAGAAGAATGACAAGGGCATATGTTTCCATTGTGGCATAGCTGGACATTGATAGAGGAACTACAAAGCTTATCTTGCTAGCTTGAAGGAAAAGAAGTTAAGCGTAGCTTCAACTTCAGGTTTGCTTATGATTGAAATCAATCTTTCTACTTCTATTTCACAATCTTGGGTATTAAATACCAGATGTGGTTCTCACATTTGTAACTATGTGCAGGTACTGATAGACAGTAGAGCATTGAGAAAAGGCGAAGTAGACTTACGAGTCGGTAATGGAGCAAGAGTTGCTGCATTAGCAATAGGAACTTGTAATTTAACTTTTCCTTTTGGTCTTGTACTTGAACTAAATAATTGTTATTACATTCCTGTTATCATAAGAAACATTATTTCTATTCCATGTTTGGACATGAATAGATTTATCTTCATTCTTAAGAATAATAGTTGTTCTTTTTATAAAGATGATGTTTATTATGGATTTGGTTTTCTTACAAATGGTTTGTATGAATTAGATCTTAAAAGACCAATTCTAAACATAAATAGCAAGAAAAGGAAATTAAGTGACCAAAATCCATCTTATTTATGACATTGTAGGTTAGGTCATATTAATGAAACAAGAATCACTAAGTTACATAAAGAAGGATATTTAGATCCTTTCGATTATGAATGATATGAAACTTGTGAATCTTCTTTAATGGGTAAGATGACCAAACTACCCTTTAGTGGAAAGGGACAACGTGCTAATGAGTTGTTAGAACTTATACATTCAGATGTATGTGGCCCTATGTCTACTCAAGCTAGAGGTGGATTTTCTTATTTCATAGCATTTACAGATGACCATTCTAGATATGGTTATGTGTATTTAATGAAATATAAGTCTGAAGCATTTGAAATATTCAAAGAATTTAAACTTGAAGTAGAGAAACAAACTGGTAAGAGTATTAAGACACTTAGATCTGATCGAGGTGGCGAGTGCTTGGACCATGAGTTTCTTAGTTACTTGAAAGAGAATGAGATTCTTTTACAATGGACTCCGCCTAGAACTCCACAACATAATGGGATTTGCAAAAGGAGAAACCATACTTTATTAGATATGATGCGTTCCATGATGAGTCATGCAGTTCTTCCAGTTTCATCTTGGGGATATGCTCTTAAAACTGCTACTTACCTATTAAACAGAGTTTCGTCTAAATCGGTTGACGAGACTTCATATGAGATATGGACCGGTAAAAGACCAAGGTTATCACACTTGAAGATTTGGGGATGTGATGCTTATGAGAAGAGTGCAATGTCTGATAAGCTTGAAGCTAAATCAGATAAATGCATGTTTGTGGGGTATCCAAAAGAAACTTTTGGATATCAATTTTATCATCCTCTTGAGCAAAAGGTGCTTGTCTCAAGACATGTTACATTCTTATAAAGAGAATTTATTCTCAAAGAAAATAGTGGGAGTGATGTAGAACTTAGAGAAGTTCTAGAACCACAAACACACATTTAAGTGGAACAAGAACCATAAGTTGATACATTATATGTACAACCAATGTTTGAAGAAACACATAGTCCGCGATGCTCTGGAAGGGTACGTCATCCTCCTGTTATATTAGATCTACATGTTGAAAAAGGAGATGATAATGCTTCACTAATGAATGACAAGTTTAATGATTTTAAGGAAGTAATGTCAGACATCAATTTTTTAAAATGGCAAGAAGCTATGAAATCCGAAATGGAATCCATGTACACTAACCAAGTATGGATTTTAGTGGATGCACCTGAAGTTATAGTACCTATTAGGTGCAAATGGATTTTTAAGAGAAAAATTGATGGATGGAAATGTACGTACGTACAAAGCAAGGCTGGTGGTAAAAGGCTACAGACAAAAACAATGAGTTGATTTTGTTGAAACTTTTTTGTCAGTAGCAATGCTTAAGTCCCTAAGGATTTTGCTGGCTATAGCTGCATACCATGATTATGAAATTGGCAAATGGATGTCAAAACAACATTTCTCAATGAAAATTTGCAAGAGGATGTGTATATGACACAACCTGAAGGTTTTGAATCCAAAAAATTTCCTAATCAAGTATGCAAGTTGCAACGGTCCATTTATGGACTGAAACAAGCGTTGCGGAGTTGGAATATTCGTTTTGATGAAACAATCAAAGAGTTTGATTTTATCAAAAATGTGAATGAAGCCTGTGTTTACAAGAAGGTAAGTGGGAGTGCAATCGTTTTCTTAGTGTTTTATGTGGATAACATGTTGCTTATTGGAAATGACATTTCAATGCTCCAGTCTGTTAAGATATAATTATCCAAGAATTTTTCCATGAAGGATATGAGAGAAGCAGCTTATATACTAGGTATAAAGATCTATAGAGATAGATAAAAAAGGTTACTTGGTTTGTCCCAATTCATGTACATAGACAAAGTGTTAAAGAGGTTTAGCATAGAGAATTCTAAGAGGGGATTCTTACCCATATCGCGTGGGATTTATTTGTCCAAGAGCATATGTCATAAGACACAAAAAGAAAGAAATAGAATGGATAGTGTTCCATATGCTTCAGCTATTGGATCGATCATGTATGTGATGCTATGTACGAAACCAGATGTTGCTTATGCTTTGAGCATAACAAGCAGATATCAAGCTAATCCCGGTGAAGATCATTGGACGGATGTGATAAACATGTTGAAGTACTTGAGAAGGACTAAAGATATTTTTCTGGTCTATGGAGGAACCGACCTGAGAGTTCAGGGTTATTCGGATGCTAATTTCCAGTTTGATCAAGATGATAGTAGATCACAGTCAAGGTACATTTTTACTCTTTGTGGTGGTGCGGTTAGTTGGAAAAGTTCCAAACAACTAACCATTGCAGATTCAACAACTGAAGTTGAGTATATTACAGTTTCTGAGGTAGCGAAGGAAACAGTTTGGACCTATAAACTTAGAGTGGTTCCTAACATTATTGATCCGATAATATTGTACTGTGACAACAATGGCACTATTGCACAAGCGAAGGAACTGAGGTCTCATCAGCGATGCAAGCATGTACTCAGAAAGTTTCACTTAATCTGGAAGATAGTGGAACAGAAGGATATCCAGATAGAGCGAGTTCCCACATAAGAGAATCTTGCAGATCCTCTTACTAAGCCTTTATCTCAAAAGAGACATGATAGACATATGGATGGCTATGGTATTTGATACATTGGTGATTGGCTTTAGTGCAAGTGGGAGATTGTTGGTGTATGCCGTTGTAGCCGATTTATGTTGGATGTAAATTTATTTGTATGATAATATGTTATTTAATAAAAGGCATTCTTTATCTTTGTGTATTTATTAATTATTTAATTATTAATCATAAAGATAAAATCCATGGAATAATTATTATGCAATTAGAAATTATAATGTGATTATAATTATGAGATTTGAATTGCATTTGTTATATTATTCCTAAAATGTTCTTAGTCGTAGTTTCATCAAGACGGGGTATTGATGAAATAGTTAGACTAGCACATGTTTGTTTTTTTCTTATGAAGAAAATTATCGATCTTATAGATTAAAGTGTGGAGACACTTAAACAAACATGTGGGTGCTTATTAGATAATAAGTTCACTGAACTAACCCGATTATGAGAATCCCGAATGGAACATTACTTGTGTGTCTGTGGATTATCTCATTATGATAGTTGTATAATTAATCCTTAAACTTGAGAATACCAAAGTTATCTCATATAGGAATTACTATGTTTTGATGCTACTTATATTCTACTCTTGGAGTAGTTCAATTCGGTAGTTATTGGATCTAGTATGAACTATATGGAGATAGTTGAGTATATCAGTAAAGAATTCGTTGTCCTAAAGTAATTAGGAAGAATGTTCTACTGTTCTTGATTAGTAATGATTTTGGGAATCTCTGGTTGGAGTAAATTGAAATTTGGAAAAGTTGTTTCTGAATATCAATTATAAATCATTTACTAATCAACAAGAAAAAACATGATTGAATTATTTAGAGTAGACACGAATTCCATACTCTAAGTCCAATTGGAACATTAGATGACGAAAGGATTAATTTATATATCAAAGTCATGCATAGACAGATTAAGTCAAACAACTTTGACATTCCTAACATTTGGGTGGTCAAGACATGTTGCTAGATATCAATCTTGATCTATGATTATAAATTGTTTAATTAGGGAATTAAAGATAAATCAAAAGGAGTTTTAATTTATCTAATTCTAATTCATAATTAGAATTAGAATTTATAATCATGACCAACATATTAGGAATCTAATAGGTCACACATAAAAGGTCTATGAAGGAGAAATTGAAATTTGAATTAAGTTGGACTTAATTGAGAAGTTTTAGAAACTTTAAGGATCAATATATGATATTTGATCTTACGAGGACTAATTCGTAAATATGACTAAAGTTTGACTTTAGTTATAATTTTGATAAAATCCAAGGACATGAAAAATATGATTTTTCATATAAAAGAAAAAAATAGAAAATTTTGGAGATAGCACTTCTTACATTTTTCCTCTCAAATTAGATTTGAGTTTTTCTCCGAAAGGATCTATGAATACCATTAGAGGCCGGACGATTGAACGACTCTTGGATTGACGGATTCAAGGCTAAAGGAAAAATTACAATAAGAATAAAAAAAAGGTTAGTATGACTTTGTTAATTTCTTGTTTTATGTTTCTAATTAAATTTTGTTAAAGTTGGTTCTGTAGAAAAATTTTTAATATATTCCACTACGCTTAGATTTGATCTTGCGTTTAATTTTCCAGCAATCCTCACCTTATCACCCTGTTGGACCCTGTTTCTGGAGCCCAACTAACCGAATGTCATAAAACGTGAGCGTGTGTATTACCCTGTAGGGTTATTTCCCTGAACTGTCATTACCCATCATCGGTTCATCTTCATTCTTATAACATCCCAAAAGTTTCCTATTGTACAGGTCAAGATATGTTTAAAAGCCAAAGTATGCTCATAACTAAGTTATGCTCCTCCAATCAATTCCCTCACTTTCTTTCCATTAATCTTTTTCAATTCAACACCAAAGGCTACCATTTTTTTTTTTAGGGATAGAAAAATGGGTTAGGAATTTATTGGTTCAATAATCACTTCATTTGGAGGTCGGACGATGAAGTTATGGTCAAAAGAGTCAATCACAATTATGTCCTCAACCATATTGTACTTATCTTGGGACAATTAGCATAAGTTTCACTAGAGATATCAGATTATGGTTGTTTTAGGACGGTTTCAAAAAGGACTTCAAGATCTACAAATTTTGTGTAGACCTTGAAGAAAAATTTTATCATCTAGAGGGTCAAAATCACTTCGTCTGGCGCTTTAGTGCCTCATCTGGTACCTATGCTTCGTCTAAAGACTATATCTTTTACGTCCGAAGTTCAAAAATTCCAAACTTTATATCGTTGGAAAGCTAAGGAAAATATATACAACTCCCAAGAAGACAACTCTATCTAATTCAACCTAGATCAATACAGATATGCCCTAGAAATCAGAACACAAAATTTTACCCTTATGAATGCTTGAAAATGCAATCTACAAACTTTGAGAGTCATGAGCAAAAACATAATCATATTTCATTATCATCAAAAGATAAGAGTTTTACAAAGCTTTAATTTGCATTTCAAGCCACAATATGTGTCCAAAAATACATAATTTACACAAAGTAGAATTGCTCAAAATGCAACTAAAGCCTTATTTTACAAAAACTAACTTAAAATACAAAATAAGCATAATTTGGAGTAATGCCCTTATGCTCGATCACTCGATCTCTTGCTCATTACCTGAAGATGGGACGAAATGAGGGGTGAGCTTAAAGCTCGTTGATAACAATTTTATAACCGGTAACAAGTAAAACCATTGTAAAATTCACAATGCATCATGAAACACATATTTCTAAATTCTTAATTTATCAAACACTTTATAACAAATCATGCATTTGATAAACTTGTCAACACATAAGCACATCAAAATGGTTTGGTAGGTCTATAAACAGAACGAGCTAACACATTCCCATGAAATGGTCCTGTGTAGTCGTGAACAGAATGAACTAACACAATCCCACATAGTGGTTTTTGCATAGACGTAAGCATAAGGGAGTCCCTGAAAGAGCTCCTATCCACTTGAGGGCAGGAGGGAGAAGCCTTTAGTCAAATTGCACTTGACATACAAAATGGACCAGACCAAACCCACATAACATGTATTTCATAACTTGTAAATTTGTTGCCCAAAATGACACTTTTTTTGAAAAGTGATTTCATAAATATAGTAATCTATTTATTTCAAAAAAAATATTCATTTTCGCATTCTTTTCATAAATCATCTACACAATATTCACATACCAATCACATAGCACTTTATCAAAGCATTCAAAGAGCAATAAATGCATATTTATAATACAATTGAAAAACATTTACTTTCTTGATTTGGAAGAAACATTAATGGCTTATTATTCAATTATAAAAATGTAACCCACCTTGAATTCCTTGCCTAATAGTTGCTCAAAGATGCCTCTCTTCTTACTCCTCTTGCCTCTCCTCTTGATTTCCTTCAATATTGGCAAAAAAAATCCCAATTCAATAGAAATTCCAATTGAGAACTAAAAGAAATATATACACTAAAATTGATCCTAGAATACTTAAACACATGCATTTCTTAAGCTTCATGAACCAAAACCCTTTCAAAAATCCAAAAGTTTAAACATAAACTTACCTTGAATCTTCACCAATTATTGAGTCTCTTAGCTCAAATAGAAGCTCTATTCTTCCTCTTTCTTTTTCCCTACTTGAACAACTTCAAAATTACTCTTTAAAACTAAGAAAATTGGAAACCTAGTTTAGCTTTCTCTTCTTTTCTTCTTCTCCCTTGACACTCTCTCTTCCTCCCTTCAATTTTCGTTTTCTTCTTCTTCAATTGCAAGACAACTATTCTTCTTTCCCTTTGTACCCTTAATGAGCCCAAAAAGTACATTTTACCTTATAAGCTTACGCTCTTTTAACCTTAAGTGATCTTCTAAAAATACCCTTTAACCGTCTTATTACTTTAATACAACTAAACCATATAATAAAAATCCTACTAACATTATCATAATAATTAACTCCAAAAACTTAATTTATCAAAACCTCATACTTCATTCGAATCATGCTTAAATAAATAAAAAAATTTAAGGCCAAGACACCTGAGATAATATTAAGCTGAAGTTGAGCCTAGTTCGAATTCTAGTCTCATATACAAGGTTTGAACTCGAGCTCGATCGAATTTGAACGGTCCAAAGCACAAATGAACTCGATTCGGTGAGTTGACCTACTTAACAAACAAAACAAACCACGAAATTTAAAACTTATTAGACTATTGTCCTCTAAATTTATTGCATAATATTTAATGTTATTGGATTTTAACATAAAAAGATAAAATTGCATGAAAATTTAATGTATAAAAGGATGACTTCGAACATGGACTTCTATTTTACAAATTTTGGTCAAAAAAGACTTAAAGTCGCAAAGCGTTGGATAAAAAATAAATAAGGTAACATTTGCATAGAAGTAATAATTATTGGAAATTATAGACTTAAAAGAAATCATATGCAAAATGTTACATAAATTAAGGTTGAAGCATGGCATGCATTCATATTATGGGCATGTGCGTCATTCATATACAGGGGAGATTAACGACAATTGCATTAGGAGTTTTGTGTCATAAAAAGATATCATTCAAGCAAGGTAAATTTTATCTTTTAACAATTAAGCCGACTATACTATATAGGGCAGCATGTTGGCTCATCAAACAAGTGCATAGTTAGAAGTTAATGGTGACGAAGATAAGGATGCTCCATTAGATATATAACTTATTAAAAGAGATAAAGTTAAGAATGTATTGGTAAGAGACAAATTAAAAGGGACTACTATAAAGTAAGAGAGACAAGATTTAGGTGATTCGGGCATATTAAAAGGAGACTCCAGTGAGAAGATGTGAGAAAATAATAATTAGAGACTCTAAGAGAAAAAAGAAAGGCCTAAGAAGAATTGAGTGAAGTCATCAAGGATTATATGACTTTACTGAGACTTATCGAGGATATTGGTCTGTAATAGAAAATTTTGGCTTGCTAGGATACAACTAAAGGATATTATATAGAAAGGTCTTTATCGCTTTCTTAAGTCTTTTAAACTTTTTCCTTCAAGTCTTTCATTTTATAAATAGCCTTAATATTTTGATTAAGTAATACTTTTCTCCGAGTTATTTAACTTAAGTAGTTTCTTACTTAATCTATTTACTTTATTGTAATGATCGATGTGATTTATTCTTGTACTTATCTCTTTTGGTCTTAATTTGTGTATTTATATACGTATTTTATCTCATACTATTAATCTCTGTCATGTTCTATATGTATTGTATTATATAATTTTATATGTTTGGTTATATGTATTTATTGAAATTTTGTATTATTATTAATTTGTACTACATGTGAGTCTATCAAAAATAGTATAGGATAAGGCTGCATACTGTCTAAAACTCCTCAAATCTCGGATTTCAATAGAACTTTTACTAAGTAATGTTGTTGTTGTTAATGGTGTTAGGACTCTAGATGAATGTCTCAATTCTCCCATTTTGCTTGATTTTTAACACGGCAATGAAAATCAAAATCTATGTTTTAACTTAAATTCTACTTGAAATTTAATTAACTTCTAAAATATGAATAATAAATCTTTTATAAAAGTTCAAATTATTCATACAATATATTGTTCTTATTAAAACATGTTATTTTAATTATATCATATTTTAATTATATTGAAAATTATTTTAATAGATATGACGATGAGTTAGAGTTACCTTTAAGATTATAATCATCTTACATTAAAAACGCATGATTATAAAAAATGAATTATTTTCTCTATGTCACTTTTTATTACACCTACAAGTATACATCTAATTATAATATTGATTTTTAAAAAAATTTCCATATAGATTCAAAAACTAATTCATAATATTTCAATTCGGTTCTAGGCGAACCTAAAGTTCATGGACCATCATTAAACTTAATTAAATTATATATATATATATACATTGTACCAAAACAAATGTGAATTCAATCATTGATCTAATGACTTCCTTATAATTTATGATAACAATAAGAAATCTAGATCAATTAATTCTTTAACCTTTCGAATTTTTGAAAATTAAAAAAAATTCAAGTACCAATACAAACTTGCAAAACCATAGGTGTAGAAGACAAAGTTAAAGTTACAGTCGCATTCGTTAAGTAATTGCTTTATAAGCCTGAGAGGACGATAAACAAAATGGTTGGAGCTCCAGCTTTAATACTCACAGGCAAATAAACTCTACATGTCGAGTTGCCTATGTTAATGTAAATGTTACTCATGCATTGTAATGAGATATAAGCAATGGTAATTATAGGGTTAAAACTAGAACATTGTTTTAAACATTACGCAAAAAAAAAGAGGTATTCGATCTCACGTACAACCAAAAAAGATGCAAAATTTTTTGTTTAAATTTTCTAAAATTTTAGATCAATTTAATTTTTATAACATAATTCAAAATACGATAAAACATAAACATAAATTGTACCTTATTTTGCAATTTGATTTTTTTTTTTACGTTTTTCTTGAATTGTTTACTAAATTAATTCATTGTAATTATTATAGTTGCATATGCATTCAACGTATCAACACAAATTGTTTAGAGATTTCGACAAGTGGTGCAGAAAAGTGCAAGTAAAGAGTATTAATTTTTTTGAAGTCTTTGTCTATTTATAATAATATTTGAACTTTTTAGTAATTTAGTTAAAATTTAATTGTAATTTTAATTCAAATTTAATTGAAATTGCAATTAATTATAATTAAATACTTGTTGGTTCTAGATAAGGTCTAATATCAAAATCTTGTAGTTGATCTTAAAAGTTTTTAAAACTTTACAATAAATTTTAATTTTATATCTTACTCGTTAGGTTCTTAAATAATATATTGACAGTAGATAAAAATCATATCCTTAAAATTTACTTAAAATTAGATAAATTAAATTCTTTTATTTATCTTTTAAAAACTTTTTAATTAAACAATTTATATTTATATATTAAGATTAATATTTAATAATGCATCACAATCAGTCAAATATTATAAATGTTAAAATAATTTTTATTAACTTTATTAGTGATAATTTTTATGTAATTCAATCATGTTCATCTTATAATTTTTTGATTAGACATAAAGTATGATATTAATGTATTCATCTAATTCTAATTATACTAGTTCTTTGCTATTAGTAATTAATAATATTAATGGCATTTACATTTTTTTTAAATCATATATTAATATCACAACTATTTTCATATAGTTCACGTTACATCCATTAACTACTTATGAATAACTTATAAATAGTATTAAAATATAATAATTTGTATATTATTTCTTATACAATCATTAAAATGAAAATTTTCATAAATTTGCAAGTAATGTTCCAAATAAAATTATCATTCTCAAGTAATTTTATTAAAATTATTCTCTAATAAACATTCACACGTGTATTTAAGTATTTTTAATAACATAATGACTTCATCCAAAATATATATTTGTGATATATAGATCTTACCTCATACATTAGTTAATTAAATAAATATATAAGAAAAAATTACCGATTAACTATAGAATATAAGCCATGAAAACTTGGACTCTCACAATAAGTATTGAAGCATGTCACATTGTTAACAAAAGCATTAAACCTCATGTATGATTTTTAGCTAACCGACTAATTATTTACCCTTCCATGCATCATTTCATTTCCTTTTATTAATACAAAAACTGAATCAAACTCAAGCATTCAAATCTGGAATTTTAACTCTCACAGAAAATAACCATTAAATTAAAGTTATTTTAACAAATCATCAATTCTATTTCTGCTGTTAACTTCATGCTTAAGCAAGATTTGGAGCCCTTAAAGAACCAGTACCTGTTCACTCAGGTTAAAGTTCATTAACAAAGACTATCTTCTGAAACTAAAATCATTCCAGATTTAGAAAGAGCGAACAAACTCAACAAGCAGGGCACTGATTTCGGAAGGTAACTGCGAAATGAAGAGTTTTTCATTGAAGACTAGGCTCCAGAGAGACAAAACAACTAATATAATCACTACGACATGATTCTCAAAACATTGCCAACCTCATGCATCAACACTCTCACAACCAACACCACAGACTCCACACTAAAGCCCCACATCAATTTCCCACACCCGTCGCGCCCTTAACATCTTTATTCCCCGCATTCTCTGACGCCTCCACAGCCGGAGGTGTTGCAGATGAAGGAGGCAGCGGAGCACGCGGCGGTTGCAACGGCTGATGTTGAGCAGATGGTTGCGAAACCCTATCCCCGACCAAGCTAGGGTCGGAGAGATCCTCGGGCAGAGACATGATCACACTCTGGGACGGCCTTCTCTGGTGACGGCTTGGTCTCTGAGACATTGTTGCAGGAGGAGGAGGAAGAGGAAGGGAGAAAGATGAAGCAGTCGTGAGAGTTAATGGCAGTAAGTACATGGAAAGAAGAGAAAAGAAGTAGGGTTTTAAAAAGGAGTTGACTGCGTAGGCAACGTGTTAGGTTGTAATTATCCATATCCTAGATTTATGGACATGACTTGAATCCGCCCAAATCAACAGTTGTGTACTTTCGGTTGGGGGGGGTTGTCCCAGAAGCCCTTGTCCATTTTTCTGGTTTTTGTGGAATTACTGCGATTAGTTGGTTATTGACTGTTAATGGGACCGTTTTGTATTTTATTGAATTGAACGTTAGGTGGAGGTCATGTGAGCTTTCGTAAGAGGTGGAGGTTGAAAACCTTCTTGGAAATATCTCATTGAATTGTGTGGATACAAACGGTTCCGACAATTAAATATAATTTATAATATTATCTGATTTTTAAAAAAAAATTAATTGAGGTCCCGATAATGAAACGAGATGAAGCGTAATATATTTCTATCGTTTGATTGAGGATTTCATAATGAAATAGAATAAAATAAGATGGAAGCGGAGAGTTTTTTATTATTTTCCATTCCATTATAAACAGTGAAAATAAGAAAGTTTAGAATGAAATATAAACTAATAAATACAGACTATCTAGTATACCTTTAATAATTTTTCTTAATACCAATTATTTTTTCTATCCTAACCTCCTTCTCTCTAGACTCGTTTATTACGGTTCACAAAAATTATATATAATTAACAATATTTTATATTATTTCTCTTTACCCTAGTAATAATATTTTTATTATTAATAATAAATTGTATATAATTAATAATATTTTTATATTATTTCTCCTTACTCTAATAATAATATTTTTTATTATTAATAATAAATTATATATAATTAATAAAAATTAAAAAATTTATTAATGAAAATAGAAAATATATAAAAATATTCTTTGATTATTTGTATATATTTCTATATAAATAAAAATATAAATAAATTATTTTTAAATATAAATCACATATATAATTAATAATAATATTTTATCTAATTAATAATAAATTGTATATAATTAATAATAAAATAATAAATTTTTATTATTTTAAAATAAAAAATAGATAAAAATTATTTGTCACGATTGTGACATAAACAAGTCACAACCATGACTTTTTAATTGGACATGATTTTTGTTTTAAAATTATAGCGTTAAATCTCTTACAACAATCATTTTAATATCAAGAATATAATAATTATTTATTAAAAATACATTTCATTTTATCCACGTTCTAAACAACATTTCACTACATTATATTATGAACCTTTTATCTTTCCTAAACAACTTTTCGCTATATTTCATTCCATTCCATTTCATTATCAACCATTCCGTTCTATTACATTTAATTCCAATAATTAACATCTAACCAAATAGGTTGGACACTTGTTAATGTTAATATATAAGTTCTTTTTTGTTAATTGATTACTTTGTTCCTGAAAGTTTAATCAATACTACTACTGATACATCAATACTTAATAAAAAATTCGCTCATGTTTAAAATTAAGAGAGATTTAATAGTACACAATTTACCTCTAATTAATAGAAAGATTGTTTTTAAACAACCTACATAAAAAAAGAGAGTAATTTAGAATAAGTTTGATAAAAATTTAGCTTTGATTAAATTCAAAATTATGAAACAAATCTTAATTTAATTGAACTTTAAATTTAATAAGATAATTTATAAATTTAGTTTAATTTAAACTCCTTTGAAGTAATTCGAAATGATCCAATCTCAACCTAATTCTAATTTTCTACGAAACTTACTTAAACTTATAAGAAACTTTGACTTTTGTATTTCTTTCATTCGAGGATGCATTTAATATCTTTATAAATTAAACTTAATTAAACGTATCCTCGTAAGAAAATAGGCTTTTACATGCGTACATAGTGACATCACGCTTAAGCATTTAATATTTTTGTAAAAGTACTTTTTATCAATTATTAAAAATTTAAATCAACTCAATTTTTTAGTTAGATATATTTTAATACTTTTTATTATTAAAAATTAAAACTGATTAATTTGTTAACAAATCGAATAATTATTATAAAATAATAATTTTTTATAAATTAAAATAAACCAATTAATTTTTACTAGATAAAATTTAATTTCTTTAATAAATAAGGATAATTTCTTTCCTTAATCATAATTTAAGTTATTCAATTTTTTATCATTTTTATTCTATATCAATTTTATAAATGTTTTCTATTATTCAAATTTTTATAATTTAAAACTCTTATTTTATTGACTTATTTTTTGTCTAGTTTTTAAAAAATTATATTTATCTTTTAATCACAATTTATTTTGAAATTATTTATGCATTGATACGGGCTATTCAATTATATTTTAAAAAATTTTCAAAAATTACATTGGTTTTGACATTTAGGTCGAGTCACAGGCTGAGCCGAGCGGGCCCATATTCGGCCTAATTCAACTTATGACCCAAAAAACTTGGATTAAAGTTAAGTTAGATTAAATTGGGCTAAAATTGACATCCCTAATTATTTATACTTCTTCTAATTTTTTTTTAAAGGTGATGTATGACTTCAATTTCGATACATGCCATTTAATATCTTATCCAAAACTTTAAGGCATCTTAATTGGATTCGGTTTCCTGAACTCTGCTAGAATTGCACCCTGCACTAAAATCAAGGTTACAAATCTTTTTTCTGTCGGACCGGAGTGTGGGGGCGCTTGGGGTGGGCGATTCTACCTTTTAAGTGCAAGGTTACAAATCCTTTTATGTAAAAATAATTATTTTCATGGTTCAATTAATCTTCCACACTTGATAAGAATCCAACCAGATTCATCTAATTAATTAATAATATATATTTATAAACTAAAATAAATAAATTAATTTTCATTCAATAACCTCCTTTTTTAATTAACTTTTAAATTATTTGATAAGTAATGGCAGTCTCTTTCAAAGATATTTTAAATTCTTCAATTTTATTTAATATTTAACTAAATTTTTAATAGTCTAATACCGACTGAATATTTTAAACTTTAAACATCTTGTTTAACTTTTGATCTGATTTTTAAAATATTGGGTATAATAATGCTTTCGGACATTTACAAAATAAAATATATATATGAAATGAAAAAATATATATTAATGAATTGATAAAATTGATCTAATCGAGGAGAATTTTAAATATGAAATGAAAAATTGAAAGATGAAAAATATTTTATAAGGTCACATTTACAAAATAATTTCTTTCAAATAAAGATTTTCAAGTGTTGATATGTGAATTTGAGTTATATAAAATTTTTCAAAAATTGTAAATAATTGATTTTCTTAAAGATTTATAATCTAAAACTTTAAATAATTATTTAAATTGAATTTTAATTGAATTTTAATTTTTAAATAATTTATTTAGAATACATAACTTAGATTTATTTGAGTCGAATTCATTATAAAAATGAATTAAACATAAGAAAATAATAATGTAAATATTGCAGCTTAATTTTTTATTAAATAATATTTACAAAGAACCTTAAACAAATAAAAATTATTTTAAAATAAGAATAATATTTTAATTTTGTTGAAATTACTAACAAATTTAAATAATTTAAGACTACATTTCACTATTAGTACTTTACTACTATATATCATCGAAAAATGATGTTTTACTCCAATATAACGATTATTTAATTAAAACAAAAAGACTTATGTGGATTTATGTAAACATGTCAATGGATCGAGTCGGGCTTGGACTCAACCTCTTCCATAATGACTCACAGGCTGGGATGGACTAGCCTTTGGCCCACCCAAGCCCACCAATAAACGACATCGTTTAGGAAAAAATAGCGAGCCACAGGACAGGCCAGGCTATGTGCCGATCGTGGCCTTATCGGAGAGACCATGATCAGTCTGTGGCCAACCCTTAACCTGGCCAATCTTTGCTAAAAACGGATCAGACTGAAACTACCATTTCTAAATTTACGCTTCAGATAAACTTGGTGGGCTTCATGTTTAGCTTTAGAGCCCAAGGATGACGCGTAATCATTCAGAGCCCAAAGCCTTTTCCAAAAATCCACGTCAGCTTACCACCAATCAAAATCATCCATCTCTAAATCTGACGGAACATGACACTTGTGTCGTTGCTACGTGGCACGATCCTGCACGAGTGGGTCCTACTATTTATCCACTTGTTTTTGATATAAATACTTCTGTTATTTTATTTCTACTTTTATTCTTTGAAAGTGTTAAGTCTGAACCGCGAACGGAGCTTCTTCTTCTCTCTGGTTTTTTGCCGATCTCTGCGTTCCCGCTTCAAGTATTCGTTTACAGAGAATCTAAAACCCTAACCCTAACACTTATCTTCTGAACCTTCATTTATCGAATGAATCAGATTTATGTGTAATAAAAGCTCAATTCGTTAACCTCAGATCTATAAGTTCCGCAACCTGACTCAAAAAGTTCCTTCTAGCGGTTGTTCGTTTGGGTTGAATTCCAGGGAACATGTGTTTCGGCTCGATCAAGAGGCTGTGTTTGAATTGACTTTTCAGGCTGTTTAGGGTAGGCTTCATGATTTGGTAGACCGGTTTTAGCGGTTATTGACAGTTAATTTTTTTTTCGTAAATAATGTACTTTTTTGTTCTAAGTTTCTCTGGACTCAAAAACCCATCCCAGTCCAAACTTCGAAGCACTGTTGGTGTAATAATTTACATTACTATTCAATTTGTCTCGTGGTTTTGCGGTTTTCGGGATTTATAAGTTTGGAGTTTGTCCATGGGAGAAAGTGTAATTTGTGCGGAAAATACCTCTGATGTGAACTTTGAGAAAGATAATACTTCGGATAACGAGTTTCTGGTAGCTGGCACACAGCAGGAAGCGTTTCCCTACAAGAAAGAGGCAAAAGAAGCGTCAACTGAGGGTATTAAAAGTCTGAAGTTTCGAGTCCCATAGTTTCGCCTAGAGAAAATGCTTCGAGTTGTCAAGAGATTAGTAGCCACCGGTCTGACTTGTTACGAAGTTACCAAGTGGGTCGTGGCTGGGAAACTTACCCGTCTTCTGGAAGTTCGAGTCCAGTAGAAGCCCTGAGTGAGGAAGAACCACCCATTAGTGAGAACAAGAGCTCGCATGTCAGCATCCCTCACAATGATAACCCTGGTTCTGTTTCTGTTTGTCACGCTGTGTTGGAGATACCTAAGCATGTTAGTTCATCTGGGATTGGGAGGATTACTCTCAAAATTAGCGAAAGAAATGAGGATTATGACACCCAGACCGCTACTTCGGTGGCTGAACCTGCGACTAGTGCCATCGATCGAGGAGTGTCTTACACTGAAGAAGATGCAACGGACTACTCTTCATGTAATCATTCCGGCGGAGAAGTTTCTGGAAGTATGGATGATTGTAGATATGCTTCCAATATGGAGTCGAAGATATGTAAGAAAGTAGTTCCTCACAACTGTCCTTCAAATGTTAGGAAGTTGCTGTCAACTGGCATCCTTGATGGGGGCGACGCTGAAGTATGTATCCCTTTCTCCAGCGGCAAGTAAAGATGGATTTTTCGTTACTTTGATTGTGTACATTTTATTGATCGTCCAAAATCCTAATGTTGTTTTAATGATCTGCCAGCGGGAGCTAGATGGAATTATAGATGGTGGAAGGTACTTGTTCGGCTGTTCAATTTGCAATTTCTCCAGAGTAAGCTGGCGTGTTTTCTACTCTGTGATTGCACTTGCACAAATTGATTAAGCATGTATAGTAATTGTGCGACTGAATTGTACCTGATAGGTTCTCACGGCCTATGAGTTCAAGCAGCATGCTGATTTTAAGGCTAGACATCCAAATAATCATATATACCTAGAGAATGGGAGGCCAATTTACAGTATTATTCAAGAAGTAAGACTGCTCCACCTAGTATGCTGGATGAAGTTGTGAAAGACATGGCTTTTTCATCCTTTTTTGAAAATTGTCGGAGTTGGTAATATCTGTATTAATTTTTTAATTAATCAACCCACTCAACAAACAATAATATCAAAAAGAATGGCCTATATGTATATGAATTCTTCATGCTCTTTTTTGATTAGTCTTAATTGCATATGCAGCTAGTCTTCAGCCAATCAATCAAAAGGTTGGTCTATATACAAGACATTACAGCAAGCTACCTTTGCCTTACTTTTTCTTAAGGTGAAACTTCCTATCGTCTACTTTCGTATCTAACCTTATATGCTAATTTATATTTTTACCTTTCCCCTCTTGTTTCCTTTTCTATAAGCTTCCTGGAATCATTTGGCTGTGTTACTTAATGCTTGGAGTAATTAATACTAAAAAGGTTTATGAAGTTCTAGCCTAGAACATTTTCCGTCTGCTTGATTCAACTTTTCGTAAAACCATTCCGGTTATTCCTGGTTTAATGCAAAGTGATACAATTTCCTGTAATGTAAATAAATGCTGCTTTACTGTAATTACAAGTGGCTAAGGTGTAAAAGGCAACTGTATCCTGTTCCCTTCAATGTTAAGACACGTTAGATAGTTCCAAAAGTTTTTCTGCGTTATAGAGTCGGGCACTTTCTATGACAAACATGTTCGAGCGAATGCATTTGATTGCATAATCTCTCCCTCAGATCTTTCGATTTCACTTTCTTACCTAGACATAATTGTTCCTCTTTTATATTTTCCTGATTATTGAAGATTTCTCACTAACTTCTTGCGGTTCTGACTCTTGTTGGTTATTCTCCCATCTATCCTTTCTGGTCCTTTTTCTTAATCTCTCAAAATATACACATGCTGACATCGTATGTCAAGATATATTTTATCATTTCCTGTTTCCTTTCAATTGATTTTTCAGTTAATTTGAGTTGGAACACATGCTGATATTGTTTGCCTTTTGAGATAGATTTTATCATAGATGCTATTTCTCTTTAGTAATCTGGGGCTATCGCTACTTCCCTGCTCTTGCATTCCTTTTGTTTTTAGTCTGATGTGGTATGTAAACATCATAAGGATTCAATTGAGTGGCAGGAGACGAAATATAAAGTGCCAAGGGGTTAATTTATTGAAAAACTGCTTGATGTTTTTACAAAAGCCTTTAAAACTTCTATTTGGGGCAGGTTGCTTGTTTCTTCTAGATGTTGCTAGTCTTTGATTGCAATTTCTTCTCTTGGAAATTTCGTACATTGCAGCATTAAGTTTATAACTTAATTTCTAATCATTTTTTTGCTGAGAATTTTGTGAAATTTGCAGCCAGCCCAACCAAACCTTAGGAGGAAGTGGTTGGCCAACTTCAAGTTTTTTCCTACACAGGAAGTTTGTCAGAGCAATTTTTATGAGTATTTCAGAAGAGCAGAGACGTGCATTGAAGCGGTGTGTCCCTCTCTCTCTATGTCTCTCTCATAGAGTGGGAAATAATAGTGAAAACAAGTTCTGATTCTTTTTCTTGTTTGCATTTTAGCATTTTCTTTGTTTTTTTGCTTGTCAGCTTTTCCTATGTAAAGGTATCTGACTTATGTTCACAATACTGTCTTGTTTGCTGATGGGTTCATTGCACTCTCAGACCAAGCTCCTATGAATCTGGGTTGGTGGCTAAACAAAAAAAAACACCAGAGGGTGGTGCAAAGAGAAGGTTATTACTGTTATACTAATCAAAATCTGTTTGTCTTGTTAAGTTCTACATTGAATTATTTAACCTGGAGGTTCTTTCCATATGTTGGCAGAGATAATGAACTTCACCGGCTACTTTTTATGCCTGATGGTCTTTCAGATGGTGCTGAATTAGCTTATTATGTAAGAGGACATGTAAGTTGTGTGTTTTATAACCATGATATATGTATTCTTTTGGTCATCCTCTTGACCTAACATTCTTTTTCAGAAAATATTAGGCGGCTACAAGCATGGAAATGGCATATTCTGTAATTGCTGTGAAACAGAGGTAAGGTGATGAACATGAACAGACATAGTGGATCCTGAAGTTTGCATGTGATGATTTAAGTTCAATCCTTTGATACCTCATTCTATTCAATTATCTTTCTTTGCATGAGTAGATCAGTCCTTCTCAATTTGAGGCACACGCTGGAATGGCTACTAGGCGTCAACCGTGAGTAGCCTCTTAAAAGTAGTTCTGACATCTTGATGATGTAAATTAGATTGATTTATCTCTACTCAAATATTTGTACTTTTTGCAGTTACCGTCACATTTACAGTTCTAATGGACTGAGCCTCCATGACATAGCTATTTCACTGGCAAATGGAAAAAGCCTTACAGCTAGTGTGAGCGATGATATGTGCACAAAATGTGGAGATGGGGGTAACCTACTATGTTGTGAAACTTGTCCTCAGGCATTTCATCCATGTATATCTTGTTTGCAGTTTATGTTATATCTTTAGTAATGTGTTATCTAATAGAATGCTTTTTTCAGTTTATTTCCCTTTGGCGTTCTTAGTCTTCTCAAATACTATATGGTTTTAATGTTCCTGTTCAATAGGTGTGTTGGCATGTTGTATTTGTATTTAACTCTTCTCACCGCTTCTCACCGAATAACTCTCATTGTAAAGGAACAATGTCTTATGTCATTTAGTCCTCTCATATTATTTTTTACTTGGTTGGATATTTTTGTGCTGCAGCATGCTTGGATTTGCAGTCAGTTGCCAAGGCTTATTGGTTTTGTCCAAACTGTAATAAATTTGGCCATGGAGCAAAATCTATCATTATTCAATCAACTCGAGTTATTAAAAGTCTAGAATCTGGAATTGGTGGCTGTGCTATTTGCCGGTTGGTTGATCCCTTGAGTGTTCTTACTGAATTGTAATCTTTCTGAATAGTGAGACTAACTGGTTAGATTGATATAGCTATAAGAAACTATGGATATCATCATATTGGCTTATCATATGGTTGTGCTGAGGGCGAGTTCGGGAAATAAGTAAACTGATTGATGCTGTCATGGGATGGGATGATGTAGAAAGTAAAATAACAAAATTGAGGGTTTAGACAATTGACTGTTAGAGGGTGTCATTGTTCAATTTCCTTTAGGATTTTTCTTTTGTTCCAGTATTTTTAGTTACTCTGTTGTTTTTGTTAATCATCAGTTTTTGTGTTTTTGTTTGTCTACTTTTTAATTTTTTGTGTTAGCCAATATTTTACATTTCCTGTTTTTTATTGTTCACTAGGGGCCATGATTTTCAGACACAAACTTTTGGTGACCGAACAGTTATATACTGTGACCAAGTATGCCTTTCTTCATCATGAAAACTTGCAGAAGTTTTTTCAGTTCTTTATTGTCTAGCTTATTTGGGTTTTCTTTTTTCTACTTTCAGTGTGAAAAGGAGTTTCACATAGGTTGTTTGAGAGACAGTGGACGCTGTGATTTAAAAGTAGGTTTAATACTAGCGTAGTTACTTTAGTGTAGTTGGTCTTGCAGTTGTAGTCACTGATACTTCTTGCATGGTCACTCCAGGAGGTTCCTAAGGATGATTGGTTCTGCTCTGATTACTGTGATCAAATCCATGCAGTTTTGAAGGATTCTGTTAACAGTGGAGTACAGATGATTCCCTCGGAACTGTTAGATATCATAAATAGAAAACATGCTGAGAGAGGGTTATTACTTGATGAAGCTGCTGGTGATGTTCAATGGAGAATTTTGATGGGTAAAAGTCGCATTCGGAGAGATTTACTATCAGCAGCTACTGCAATTTTCCGAGTAAGTAGTTGAAAGTCTTGGACTTTTTGCTTGCTCCTTCAAGTTGTGAAGTACCTCCTCTCTCTCCCCTGCTTCCATGAACTTGGCTCAACTGACAACAATGTATGCTTTTCAAGACAATCTTCTTCTCTTCAGCTTTTGGGATGGGCTCCATTTGCGTATTAAGACATGCTTTCTAAGTTGCCGAGGAGAGTTTTGATTGTGGAACTATTTCTTAAGCTGCTTCCTCCGTTCTTTGACAGGAATGTTTTGGTCCTATTGTTGCAAAATCTGGTCGTGATCTGATTCCTGTTATGGTTTACGGGTAATTCCTCTTTTTCTGTGCTTAATTTTTTGAAAATTTTTCTACCTCAACTCTTGTGGTATTGGCATTACCTCCTCTATCACTATGAGGTTGGTATTCCATTCCAAATGCTGTAGTAGACATATTTGAGTTTCTCTGTAACGGAAGGAGAGGAGTCTACTCATTTGGGGTCATAAATTTCTTAGAAAAGGAGTTATATTAATGTGGTTTTATCTCCCTCATGAAAGCATCTTCCTTATGCTCATCTTGTAATGTAAAATAAGTGGAAGCTAGATCTCACATTCTTCCATAATTTTTCTTTTATTTATTCTTAATGAACTCAGGATAATTGGAAAGAAACAATCTCAAGTGATTGGTTAACTTGACATACTAATTCCATTAGGCCCAATTTGTTTCCTTCTTGGTTTTTTTTTTAATGATTTTGCAGTTCGATCAGCATAAACAAAACATTAATTCTTATTGCAGGAGAAATATATCTGGCCAAGAGTTTGGGAATATGTATTGTGTACTTTTGACTGTAAAGTATGCTGCTTCTCCTGAATATTCCTCATGTTCTGATTGGAAACATGTTTTGTTAAACAATGTCTTTATTTATCTCAAATCATTTTTTTAAATACACGGGGGTGCTGTTGTGTCAGCCGGACTTCTTAGGGTTTTTGGTAGGGAAGTTGCCGAGCTTCCTTTGATCGCCACGTGTAAAGAAAATCAAGGAAAGGTAAGAAGCTAATGGTCGATCAATGTCTCTTTCTTATTTTTCCTAAAATGAGATGTCGCTGTCTTGTCCTTGCTGATGGATAACCTTACTAGATTGCCTTTTGGATTTTCTATATCCAGGGCTACTTCCAGGTTCTGTTCTCATCCATTGAGAGGTTGTTATGCTTCTTGAATGTGGAAAACCTGGTGCTACCTGCAGCTGAGGAAGCTGAATCAATCTGGACAAATAAATTTGGCTTCAGGAAGACGAGTGAGGCACAAGTAAGTTACAGTTGTTTGAGAGTCTGCATGATCCAAGCAACATCTCTTTATCTGATAATGACATGATGAAATCATCAATTAAAAACAAAATCTAAAAATAGTATTATTGTAAAAGTTTATTACATTTCAATGTTTTAGAATAATCTGCAAATATCTTGAATCCTGCTTTTATATTTCTGAGTTGTAGAAAACAAGTTCAAACTGTTGTAGTCAGTATGAGTTCCAATCAGGAACTAGAGGAAATTTAAGCTACACAGGTCATCAATGTCTGAGTAAAGCAGATAGAGCACTAAAGAGAGCTTTTTTTTTTTTTGCTTTTGTTCCTATTTTTTGTTTCTTTCCTTATAAATAAAAAATAAATGAGAAAAAGAAAAGATGAAGTTCAAGTAAAATGAGATGATGCTTTATTCAGTTCTTTATCTTGTCTTTTGTTCTTGTCATGCTTGGAGGGAGCTATTATCTCTCATTTTTTCTTTTTATTGTGAAAGAAAATGGCTTTTTGTAGCAAGTACTACACATCATATAAGCAACAGTTGGAAGTTGTTGATGAAATGAAAAACTGATGCATGATTTCCTTTTCGATCAGTTGTTGCGGTATACAAGGGATTTCCAACTGACGATATTCAAGGACACATCAATGCTAGAGAAGGAAGTGCCAATAAGCAACGCGTTAAAGTAAGAAGCTGGTTCCATACCTTGTTTAGATCAACAATTA
Organism: Erythroxylum echinodendron; assembly: GCA_027575705.1. Taxonomy (NCBI): domain Eukaryota; kingdom Viridiplantae; phylum Streptophyta; class Magnoliopsida; order Malpighiales; family Erythroxylaceae; genus Erythroxylum; species Erythroxylum echinodendron. Next base: position 32,302,193 of record JANZXR010000004.1, on the reverse strand, counting down.
CCTTTTTCCTGTAGAATTGTTGGTTGCTGCTGAACTCTGACTGGGGACATAATTGACAGAATCATATGATAAAAGTTCGTGAAAAGAATTGGAAAATTTTTCTTTCTTGCAAAACTATCTCAGCATTTGCTATAACATAAATTTTGAGACGGGTTAAGCGATACTGTATATAAGCTCTTGGTTTTTGTTATTATTTATTGTTACCTTTTATCATGGTAGAGTTTCTGTATGCAGGAATCTGTTGGATGTGTTCTTCTGGTTCTAGGAATCATCAATCATCATAAAGATGAATCTTTCAGGTCTAGTCCAATAAATGGCTGTTTCATATGGAATTGTTACTTGAAAAGAGAACTAGAAACTCATTGATCTCCTGGAAATTCTCATACGATTTAATAAGTTTGTAACCAGGATAAACAACTACTAAAATTATGTAAATTATAACAATGGTTATTGGATATGGAATTGTTACCTAAAATTAAGGTTGTAAGAAATGTTTATATGTTAGATAAATAATAACAATACTTAGTGAAAGTTTCATTAAAATATAGAATTTGGGAAAGTTCAATAATACAGAACTTTACTCTTAAAACTTTAACATAGATTCATTAAGGTATCTTTTGGGATAATTTGATTCGATGGAGATATAAATTAGCATTTTCTATTGTGCAAGTAAGATTGATTAGATTAACTCATTTTTCTATATCTTTACTTATGCGGTTTTCTTAATTGGATAGTTTATGATTTTATATTAGATCAACATATATATGTTGAGTTTAAAATTCGATTAGAGTAGATTAGATTAAAAAATATATATTTTAATTTATAATAATAAAATAATATTATTTTAATTAAAAATAATTCAAACAAAGTTAAATTGATGAATTCGAATTTAAATCTTAATTATAACTTGAAAAATTAAAATAAAAAATACGGAGGAAATGGCCACGGAATTGAAATAAAAACTTATGAATATATAAACGTCAGGCAGTAACAGTAAAGAAAAGAAAATCATTTCTGGAATATTCTATTCGTAAAAGAGGGTTTTACAAGGGTTTATGCTAACTAGCGGCCCTCCGAAAGCTAAGCTCCTAATATCTCAACCTCCTTCAAGCTCGCATCGCATCGCATCCATGGCTTTTGCTTCTAGGTTTCGGCACGCTACGTCGACTCTGTCCTTACAATTCTCATCGACTCACTTATATTCGACGCTCACTTCTCCTAGGCTCTTTGTTAGTGGTATGCCTTCTTCCTTTTACTGTCTGCAACCGCAAGAGTCAAATTTCTTATTATGAGCTCCAGGCCTCAAAACATCCAATACTTATCACTATATAACTAATGATTTGTTGGAATTTATGATCTGAAACTTGCAGGTCTTTCGCGGCTGACAACAGACGAGAAGCTCAAAGAGGCATTTTCTTCTTTTGGGCAGCTCGTTGAAGGTAACGGGCAACTCTCTGTTTCTGCCCCTTGGATCTTGTATTTGATTATTCCTTTAGTCTGACATACTATCTGGTTGTTAGCTAAAGTGATCACAGATAGGGTCTCGGGAAGGTCAAAGGGGTTTGCATTTGTGACCTATACAAACATAGAAGAAGCTGAGAGAGCTCGTGAAGGAATGAATGCTAAGTTCTTGGATGGTTGGGTCATCTTCGTCGACCCCGCTAAGCCAAGGGAGTTCAGGCCTCCACCGGTACCACCACCTCAACCTGAAACAGAGCAATCTGAAACTGGATTTAGGACTAACAAGACTGTTGGATGGTGTGGCTGATTTAATTGGATTAGAAGTTACATTGTTTGAGGGATTTTATAAGCCTTTTTCCTTTAAAATGTATCTTATTCATTCCTTATTAAAGATCTATCTTATTTATTCGAGAAAATATTTTTAAGGTATTAATTCCTGAATCCTTCTTTTATACATACATCACTATAACTATTATATTTCCTTTTATCATCAAGGTTTGATGTTTGGCACTGGAAAGGTTTCTGAGTTTTTCCGTCCAAACTATGAACTACAGGCCTCAAAGAGGTCTGATTTTATGTCAGGTGAGGCAATAAGTAAGCAACCATGCATTTACTTGGCAAACTCTTGTGCATCAGTGAACCTATAGTTTGTGCTTATTTATTAAAAAACCAATGCACCTGAGTGATGCAATTCTTTTTTCATATTGCCAATCTGCTATAGGAATTGTTGAATAGCTTCCTGCTGCCACTTGTTCAACAGATGATGGATCTGTAACAAATGCAGAGTAAAACAACACTAGGAAGAAACCAACATAACCTTCTTCAATCATCATTGGCTTTCAAAGAATTAAGGCTCAATCTTTCCACAACGTTAGATTAACACACATACCAACAATAACGAAGCCAATTCCTCAAAGATCGCCGAATGCCCAGATCAAGGCATTGGCACGGGCTGACTCTTATCAAAGATTTGCCTGAATCGACACCTTTGGTAGCCTGTCTACACCCCTTTGCTTATAACCCCAATGACAAAGATCCTTCAAATCCATAGAATACTCTGACGAGAATATAAGTGCGCAGGAATATAAGTATCTACGTTTAACATACCAAGTGAAGCAAACCAAGCATTCCATTTCATTTCCTATTTACAGGGACACCGGTAACTCAATAGGCATTATGTAAACACATCCAACTAAATTCATAGCTTAGCAGGGTGTCAACCCAATGATGCAAGAAGTAGTGAGCATATCGCTCAAAGTCTCCATGACCATGACAGTCACTGACCAACAGAACCTCCAACGTACTTATTTATTTACACAGCCACTGAATAGAGGACAAGAAGCAGAATCAAGTTGCAAGCTCAAAGCGCCTCAGCAACAGAGTAATGAAACTGAGTAGGTGCTTTCTTCAGGAAGCTACTCCCACAATGGTCTGGGCTACCGACATCAAAATCACCACTGTCTACAGAGTCAAGAACTATATCTGAATTATCGAATGTCCGGTAACATTTATCAGACCTCCCACCAAGTTTGCGATGTTGCTTCTTGTCTTTACCACCCCCACCTCGTGAAGAGTTGCCTTTCTGGCCTTTCTTGCCATTTTTCTTGTAGTTGTTATCTTTGTCTCTGCCTTTCCTAGATTTCTTTGGTTTGCTTCTTACCACGTGAGATTGTGAATTAGGAATGGGATCATAAACATCAGGGGCCCAAGTTACATTCAATTTCCTAGGACTTCGTCCTTGTTTCTCTCTGCTACCTTTCATGGCAGACACAATCTGCAAAGAAGAAAAAGTATAAAGAACCCCATTAGCATAAAAGGCACATGGAATCCTAATTAATACACTTCTCTGCACAATTATTTGGAGGAAGAAGTTTTTTTATATCCTAAACTCGAATTCAAAACTGTAAGAAATAAAACGTAAATATTGGGAATGAGTAGAGATTTTACAGGTATGGACACTGTTTGTGCGATGGGTTGCTCTGCCAATGGTATCTGCAATGACAAATCAGGTTCATCATCTTCTTGGCCAGATGTTTTACCACTACATGGGAATGTAGCAGACTTGTCCAAGCACTTTTTCACCGCTTTTGTGCCAGAAGAATCGAGCTCCTTGATTCCTTCATCTCCATCGCTGTTATCATCTCCATCAGAATCACACTGTTCTGTAAGATCTTGCAGTCTAACCAACTTTCCAATGCCATTTCCAAGCTCATCAACCACAACATTGTCGCTGGCATGGCAACGAGGACTAACATCCATCGATCACAAAAAGTGCAAGAAAGATCTGGCATAGCAAGACATACAGAACAGTCCACTTTAATTTCAGCAACTAAAAACGCAAAGGATAGCCCTTAATGCAACAGAAAGAGATCAGAATTCCATACAGATGATCAAATACATAATTGTCCATTCACACCAACCACTGATCGACTAATCTCCTAACGTACACTGTGACTAACTAGTTTTATCTAACATTTCATGACAATCATAAAAGCCAATCAATCAAACATTGTATGGTGTGAAAAATAAACGATCCAATCAATATAATTAACAAAAAATCACTGGTAGATAATGTTACAGACATTCCCAGCACATAGGTAGCACGGCCTAGTCGCCGTTGGATCTGATGATCATACAGTCAACAGATCTGATCAGAAACCCAAGAGACGACACACAATGAATTAACAAATGCAAAAAAGCAAAAATCAAGCACGAAATGAGAAGCAAAATACCTGTTTTAGATTTATAGGAACTCCCACCCAAACGAGTCACCTCCAAAAAACTACGATTTGATATCTCAAAACTCTCGGAGATAGATTAATCTTTCAAAACTTCAAACCACGACGAAAACAGAAGAAAACAAGGGCAAAAGACAAAAGAAATCGAAGAGAAGAAGTAATATAGAGATAGGGAGAGGGAAACGAAAGGAAAGGTGTTAGCTAAGATTACCACGACGATCACTTTTCTCGAGGTGTTTAAAACGGAATCGACGATGAAAGAAAATCAAAGAAGGTATTAATGGAGGCAATACGTCGCCCACCGGCGGCATTATTCTATCCCCTCTACGAAACCCTAGCTGTATAAACCCTAACCCCAACGCGCCTTCTTCTTCTTCTTCTTCTTCTTCTGATTCAAACTTTGAATAGATCAAGAGGATTTGGCTTGGATAGGTTTAATACCAAGAGGATGTGTTTCAATTTAATCCAGTTGACACGTGACTGAGGCAAATCCGTGGATAGTTTGATCGGAGTTTTGGATCAGACTTGACTTGCAAGATTCGTTTAAGAGAAGGACAAGAATATATATAAAAATAGTAATCTCATCCAACGGCGGGCGAGTCTTGTGGCGGTTTCCCATACCCAATCAGATCCCTCCACGTCCCTCCTCTGTGCTGGCTGGTGGGCTCTCTTCTCTTTTCTTTACTAGGAGATATTTTGAGGCGTTTACATTTTACATGTATTGGGCCTCTAGCCCATGTTTATATCGCTGTCCGTCTGTCTCAATTATGATCCCATTATCATCTCATTCACTTGATTTTCTCATCCTATTTCAACCATGGATTCTACTAAACATATCCTTAAGCTTATTAATGATATTTTTTATGGATAAAATTATGATTTATGGGCATAAGACATGTGTAGCTTCTTAAAAGATAAAATTATAATGAAAATGATAAAAAAACTTCACTAATCAATTAGAGAAATAGGATGGAAAGAAATACCTATTTCTGACTAATTCGGTAACATTTGTGTTAATGTTATCAAATTGAAATTTTGTCTATTTTACATTATAAAATGTAACATTTTTTAAAATCTTATATATTCAGTCTCTAATCATATTCATTGGTTTTAGTTCTATCATTGGATTTATTGTATACAATAACGAGTACGATAAACTATTCATTTCTATGCATATGATCCATAAGTCTTGTAGCATCAATGAGTTATTTATGATCTAACATGGCCCATTGTTGTAGTTGTAAAGTCTATGTTGTTTTGTGATTGATAACTGTTGACATTGTGGAAATAATCAACAAGGTCGACTTCGAATGATCTAAATATGGCAATATAGAGGTTTGAAAATTCTTTGATCATACCTTGGTTGATTAATTTCATAGAACCTGCTATCAAAAAACTTCATATGTTTCTACCAATAGCTAAAGATGTGTTCGGAATATGTATTTTGATATTTAAAATTCTTCTCAAATTTTCAAACTAAAAAGAAAGCTATGGAAAGCCAAGCAAGGACACCATGACGTTACATTGTTTTATAACAAGCTTGTAACTTTGCGGTCGGAATTGGACATATGTTATGAAGATCATTGGGACTGTCTGAATGAAAGTGTCCAATATAAAAAAGGGAGGAAAACGATAAAGTTTATGTTTTTCTTGTAGGATTGAATCCAGAATTAGGTGAAGTTAGAGGCTGAATTTTAGAAAGAAAGCCTTTATCCTCTATTGGAGGGGTTTTCTCAGAAGTAAGGAGAGAGGAGATGAGGTGGAAAGTGATGATTGGCAACACCAAGTTAGAGGTTGAAGGTTCTGCAACCATGTCGAAAGGAATAGAGGCTGAGGGAGAGAGAAAAAAATAACAAAAAGACATGGTGTGATCACTATAAAAGTGATTCACACACCCGATAAATGTGCTAAAAAATTAATAGGAAGCCAAAAAATTGGAAGAAAAATCTATTTGGAGACAACCGTACCTCCCAAGCCAACATTATTAAATCCAGGATTGAAACATCTTCTGAAACTTAACCTTTCACAAAGGAATAGATATAACAAATCTGTAAAATTCTTCAATCTTAAAATTTCTCTAGTCCAAATCCTACCTACATTTTAGTTCAAAAAGGTAATTATATAATTGTCTCTTGTTTCAATTTCAATTCAGATCATTCTTGGATAATTGATTATGGGGCAACATATCATATGATCCAGTCTTCTAAATATTTTTGTTCTTATAGTCCTTGTGCAGGAAATCAAAGAGTAAAAATAACAGGTGGTTCCTACTCAGTAGTAGCTGGGAAATGATCAATTGTTCTTTCCCCCGATCTTACACTCCATAATATTCTTCATATTCCTAAATTATCCAGCAACTTGTTGTCCATTAGTAAAATAACTATTGACCAAAATTGTTGAGCCAATTTTTCTTCAGGTGATTATTAATTACAGGATTTGAACATAGGGAAGATGATTGATAGTGCTAAACAAGTTGGAGGTCTTTATTTCTTCGAAAATGGATATCACACAAATAGGAAATCCCAGAGAACTTGTCTTAATTCTATTTCAATACTTTGTGAAAATAAAATTATGTTATGGCTTTTTAGATTTGGACGTCCAAGTTTTCAGTATATGAGACATTTCAAATAAAGATCTGTCTTCATTTCAGAGTGAAATTTGTCAAATTGCTATATATCGTCGAACAACTTTCTTAGCACAACTTTAAAAGGCCACTATACCCTTTGTTATAATCCATAGTGATATTTGGGGACTTTAGAGAATAAAAACAATAATTGGAAAAAGATCGTTCATAACTTTTATCGATGATCACACTAGGATCACTTGGTTATTTTTACTCAATGAGAAGCCAGATGTTGGGAAGGTGTTTCAAAATTTTTATAACATGATCCAAGCATAGTTTCAAAATAGAATTTAAGTTTTTAGAAGTGATAATGGAAAAGAATACTTTAACAAGGTTTTAAGAAATTTTTTTGTTGAAAAAAGTATTATTCATGAAAGCTCATTTACTGAAACCCCGTAACAAAATGGAATAGCATAAAAAAAATAAACATCTATTAAAAATTGCAAAATCTCTAATGTTTTGAACTAACACTCCTAAGTACTTATAGGGTGAGGCTATCCTAACAGCTACACATTTGATCAATAGGACGCTTTCAAAAACTTTAAAATTTCAAACACCTTTTAATTATTTTAACAGATGTTTTCCTTCATCTCGATTGTCACATGATGTCCCTCTTAACGTATCTGGGTTTACTGCATTTGTTTTTATTCATGACAACAATTGGGGAAAACTTGATCCTAAAGCAAAAAAATGTGTTTTTGTTGGTTATAGTTCCACTCAAAAAGGGTATAAGTACTTTGATCCAATAACCAAATGGTTTTTTATTTTCATGGATTTCACCTTTTTTAAAAATAAAACTTTTTTTTCTCTCACCTCATCTTCAGGGGGAAACACGTAATGAAGACTCATTTTTTTTATATTTATGACAATGATGTAGATATTTTCTAAAACCTTGATTCAAACACTAATGTTGTCTCAAATAATGAAAATAAGGATTCATCTTCAATGCCTTGACAAATTATATCTCAAGAAAAGAATGACATGTGTACAAGAAAAGAAGGAAATCGTTTTAAAGGAAAAATATTTTTGAGAAAATATCCAAAATGACAAAAAAAACATAGATAACTTACAACATGGTCAAGAATCTAACCGGGAAACAAATTCAGAAAATTGGAGACCAACTAGGTAAATCTCATTTTGTGTTTATTTCTATTGAGTCAGTATCACCTGATATCTATTATAGAGTCGGATGAAACCTTAGATTTACCCATTGCTCTTAGGACAGGTTATAGGACTTATACCAAATATCCTTTATATAACTTTATATCAAAGTCTATCTCCATTATTTCAAGCATTTATTTTTAAGTTATTCAATGTTTCCATTTCTAGGAATATATAGGAGCTATAGGAGGCTCTAAATATTCTCGAGTGGAGGGATGCAGTCCTAAAGGAGATGAGAACTTAGGAGAAAAATAGAACGTGGGAAGAAGTTGATCTTCAGAGAGGGAAAACAATGGTCAAATGTAAATGGGTGTTCACTGTAAAGTACAATCTTGATGAGTTAGTTGAAAGATATAAGGCTTGTCTTATTGCTAAGGAGTTTACACAAACTCATGGCATAGATTATTCATAAATTTGTTCACATGTTGCTAAGTTAAATACTATAAGAGTGTTGCTTTCTATTACAGTTAATCTAGATTGGAGTCAACATTAGTTGGATGTGAAAAATGCCTTTCTAAATGTAGATTTAGAAGAAGAGGTGTATATGGAGTCTTCCTTAGGATTTAGCGAAAGCTTTGGACAAAGGATATGTAACTAAAATAATCTTTATATTGGCTAAAACAATCATCAAAGGCTTGGTTTAAAAGATTCACAAGATTTGTGAAGTCTCAAGGTTTCTTATAGGGGCACTCTGATGAGACTCTATTTATAAAAACTTTCGCAGAAGGAAATATTGCAAGTATAATTGTCTATGTGGATGATATTATCCTCACTGGCAATGATTTTGAGAAAATTGAAATTCATAAAAATAATCTCTCAAAGTAGTTTGAAATCAAGGACATGGGTTATCTTATTTACTTCCTAGGGATGGAAATTGTTAGATCTAAGAAGGGCAAAGTAGTCTCCCAACAAAAGTTTATCCTGGACCTTCTAGAAGAAACTAGGATGAGTGAATGTAAACCATTAGACACTCTTACGGGGTGTTTGGTTGAGCGTAATAGAAATTCTATTACTCTTCTATTCCCACCTATTACTTATTCATTTGTTTGGTTTATTTTATGACCTAAGGAATAACATTCCTAAATATTACATATTCTTTACATTAAGGAATAGCTAAAGACAACACCCC
>JANZXR010000004.1:32281596-32292981 GCA_027575705.1 Erythroxylum echinodendron | reverse complement strand
CTCGCTTCCGCTTCGTCCACCCCTGCTCGCGCGGGTGCTTCCCTCTAAGGCGGAACGCTCCCCTACCGATGCATTTTAATTTTCTCTCAAGTCAACGAACTGGTACTCAAAATTAATATTAACTATCAAGTCAAACAAACTGGCACTCTTGTATATGCTATAAATTCTTTCAAGTTGAAACATCTGAACACAATAAAAGATTAAACAAGGACCCTGAAAAGAAATCAGCGAGTTGTATGCATCCAAGGCCTTGATCTCCCAAGCAAAAAACAGGAATCACAGAAATCTGAGAGCAGGATCCATTGCAAACTTCCCAAGAACTGCACTTGAAGCATGAACTCAGACCAACCTGAAAATTTTAACAGGGAAAGAATAATGACGGTCCAGTAATTGCACCCAAAAATGATGATATAGGGCATAGTCAAACTAAGTGTGACCTTCTATTTCATGAAGTAAAAACTTTACCTCTACAGAACCATTGCAAGGTTTTGTATCAGGTACAGTGCAGATTGAACAAAGAAGAAACTCAACAGGGAAGATGTTTATCCATGCGTTTATTTCTTTGATAGACAGGAGCATTCATTTTGGTAATGCATATAAAAATCCAACTTTCTTCAATAATCATAATCTGTTCCACATGGACACATAAAGGTGATACTCCATGCACAATCAGACTGCTCAGTTACATCATGATCTTAACCCCACAAGAAGATGACTAAACTTTCTAACTTAAACCAAAACAATTCGGAGCCATATCAGGAATTCAGAATGGTTCTACTAATAGTTTACTCGGGTTACATTGAAAATATATTTCCTTGCAAACCAGTGAATACTATCCCTACAAACATATCATATTTACACAATCTCCGGATGAAGTCTGCCAAAAGAAGGAGAAAGTACTCTGGTCAAGCAGCAACCTGGGAAATCCTACAGCAGCTGTACTTACTTCCAGTGAGCCCCAAGATTCTACTTGCTAACATAAGAGAACATTCGACTATCAAATATTTCAGGTGAAGTAGAATGGTGGATAATTCTTTACAAATATAAAGGGTAAGCTATGGTTAAACCAGAAACATGTGCGAAATCTGATGAGCAAAACACAAAGAATGTTTCAGTTGTAACCACCATAAAAGCAACCTGGCCGCAACTCTTGCACACTCAAATGTAACAGATCGATATCATTCAAACCAGATTGTAAAATCATAAAAGCCATATTAAGAATTATGTCCGTGCTAATGGCAAACAAAGAGACAAAAACCATTGTGAATTCCCACCAATATCCTATAATCGCAATGATCTCAAGAACCAAATCATCATTATGACTAGCCGACACACCATGAAATCCAGACTCTCATTTCCCATCTTACTGAAATCTTACTTCTACATCTGGACCACACTATTAATAATATAAGCTTCAACTTGGCCATAAATCTAATTAAGCTGCTCAACCTTTAGTTCTTACCAATAACATAAGAGTATTATTTCCTTCGATTGAAAAGGATCAACACATAAAGAGCATTTTATGAACTGATTCCTTCAACTTCTCTACCACTGATTAGGATATTAAGTCAAAGTCATGTTCTTATAATGTTCAAAACACATCCCAGTAGAAATGAAAACTAAATAATCATTGACCAAAAATAGAAAGCATAGCAAAGTGAATGTTAATTCAACACACCTTGATGAAGCACCGTTGATATTCCGATGCAGAATCCGAGCACCAGCACTAGAATCCCCAACATCAATCAACTCTCTCAACCCTAAGTTCTTAACTTTTTCTTCTTCTTTCTTCTCCTCCTCATCTTCCTCTTCCTCTTCTGTCTCTACCTTATCAGTCTTACCCACCAATCTCTCAAAGTAATTCCCATATATATACTCAGGTGTGTACCCGTTTTCTTCATCAAACAACATTATATGCCCATGCCACTCCCACACCCGATAACCCGACCCCTTCTCTTCGTGAAACCCAACGCATATATGGTGTTCCCCAATCGTCACCGCCTGACCCGAATTGGGTTTCAAGGAATCGGTCTTCCCGGAGAGAATAATCCGGATAATTTCCTTCTCAAGCTTGGACTCCTCTTTGGAGAGTTGGGTTTTGGAGTCGGAGTTCTCGTCGTCGGAATCCTCTGAGAGATCGTTCGCTGCGTCGAAAAGGATATCCTCCAGGGATCGAGAGGGGAAGGAGTTGTTCGCGGTGGTCGGAGGGCGGATTTGGAGACGACCCATCAAGGTTTGGAGGAGGAGATTGTCGAAGTTTGAGGTGTTGGTAAAGGAGCTCATGATGTTCGAGGTTTGGGCTCTTAGGGGTTTTCAGAGAAGTGAAAAGGGTTTATGGCTCAATGGTTGCGCATGTAACCATAATATATAAAAGATATTTCATATTTTGGGGATAACAGCCTTAAGTTTTGGGCAGAAGTAGGAGTGATTCCTCATCCGGTGCCCGTGCGTTTGTTTTCTGACGGTGAAGTTCCAAGTGGACTACTAATTATTTATTAGAAAAAGTAACACCTTATACTTTTTAACTTATCAATTTGATCCTTCAAAAGAATTTTCTAAGGAACAATGAACAAACTTCGCAATCTAATTTTATTAACCGGATTAAGAGGCATAAATAACTTGAATGATATTTAAAAAAAATCATAATTAAGAATCAGATAATTAATAGACGAACAGGATTGGTCGAACAGATTTTATGGTAGACTGCAACAAACACCCAACTGTTTTGCCTTGCCTTCATTATCACCGCTAGTAGATACTATGACATTGCAGAACCCTAAACCCATTCATTTCCTGAATAGCATTTTGTGCCCATTTAGGCCTTACTGGACCATTATAGCTTGCTATGAAGTCCAGTATGGGGCTAGTTCCACAGGAATATATACACGAAGTTTCAAATCTTCTAGATGGTAAACAACTAACTTGAATAAGGCGGAATAACTGAATACACATAAACCAGTGACAATTGAAAGAAAGCTATGAAAGAACAAAAAAAAATTCAGGCGTTAGGGATATGAAGATCAAACTAGGAACTGACAATTGAAAGAAATCTATGAAAGAATATAAAAAATTTTCAGGGGTTAGGGATATGAAGATGAACATACATTACAGTGAGATGAACATACATATGGTTACATTATCGTAATAAGCAAATACCAAATCCGACTACAGATGTACCACAAACACATAGGTGGGAATACCAATATGTGCATAAATCAACATAAAGGAAAACTATATATAGCGGCAACTATGTATATAGGAGGATTCAACAAGTTCTGTAGGTCTTATGTAACGTCTAGAACCACTACCGCCTCAGGCTCTCAACAATGTAATCTGCATACAGATTCCTAAAAATGCAAAAGAGTAAAAATGGTCAGGACTAATTCGCATGTGATCAAAGATGAGAGTTTCAGGTCAGGAGGAATTAAAAGAAAAAAATTAGAAACTGTTCAGTGAAGTAAGATCTTATGCCAGATTCTTTGGTGAACTCAGCTCAGATACAAGCCAAACTTTTTAACTCACACCACAGGCGAAAACAAAAGAACAATGCAGATTTTATGCCAGATTCTTCAGTGAGCCAACTGACACACAAACTAAATTTCAACTCGCACACGAACAAAGGAAAAAGAATAATGCAGATTCTTTGGAGAACCAACTGGGATAAAAAAACCAAACTTTAACATACATAGAGACAAAACAAAAAGGTCAGAGAGGCACACCACTTACATCGAATGCTGGATTGCATCATATGCATCTGCAGCTGGCAGGAAGTCGTTAACAGCAACTTCCTTATTCTCATTTTTCTTGTCTGATTATATCATTAAGAAAAAGAAAATATAAAATGGAACTTCATAGGTTCTGGTATCATTTTGGTTCATTCTTAAAATTCATTTCTCGTCATTTTTCTTGTGTTCAGAACTTGCTAATGATGTAGAATAACAAGAAGGATACAATCCTCAAAGAAGCGACGGATTTCAGCAAGACGATGTGGTGGAAGTTCCTTGATGTCATTGTAATGGCGGTACTCAGGATCATCAGCACAAACAGCAATTATCTTGTCATCTTTCTCGCCCTAAATTGAACAACAGCTTTCAGAGGCAGATAGTTTTGAGGCATGAGAATAAAAGTGCCCAACTTTTCCCATTCTGGGGACACACACCTGATCAATCATTGGCATCAGTCCAATAGCTTTAGCCCGAAGGAAGCAACCTGGAAGAACTGGTTCCTGCACAATATATGTGGTTCTCAAGATAAGCAAGACAATCATACTTCCAGAAAAAATAAAGAATAAACCAGAAAACAATCGAGAGCTCAATTATGGCCCTTATTGCAACCATAAGTAGATGGATTTTATCTGAAAGTTTCAGAACAACGTAAGTACTTAAAGAATAAGTTCTTCCAGGCAAGCACAAGTGCATCACAAACAGCAAATGTGATGATATACCTGCATGATAATCAAGACATCCATGGGATCATTATCCTCGCAAAGAGTACGAGGAATGAAGCCATAATTGTGAGGGTACACGACAGAAGAGTAAAGAATACGGTCAACCTGCACATGCAACAATTTTTTAAGTTAGACAAGTAATTAAAAAGATACACAGAAATGAGCTCAGCAACAACAATTACCTTGATGAGTCCAGTTTTTTTGTCAAGTTCATATTTCACCTTGCTTCCTTTGCCAATTTCAACTACCTGCATGAATTATTAGCCATGTTTGAACCAACGTTGGTCAAGTAAACATAACATAGATCAAAACAATCATAAATCGGGTAACCAGATATAACATGGAAATGTTAATGATCTAGAAGATTGTAATTTGAAAAAAAACACAAGAAAGAAATCCACAAAGTAATTTCTACAGTTACCAATAAACACATGAAATTGAAATGAAATTGCAAGGTCAAAATCAACAAACCATTTTAAGTTTTTCCAAGTGAATGAAAGTTGATATCTATCATAAGCAATTATCCGTGTTTATTATGTGTAAAAAGCGGTTCAATCAGACACATTATTGCACAAGGAGACTATTGCTGGTCTTACAACTTCCTGTTGTTATTGTTTAAGGTGGCTAATGAAATCATGTAGAACTAGGTGCAGAACAAGTCTAGAACTAAAGCTACACTGAATATCATAGTTAGGGCAGGAAATGTTACACAATTGAATATCCTTGGAGCTCCAGGTCCTGCATTTAAATTAAAAGAAGCCATATAAAACACGTTATCAACTTAAATAGAACAACTATAAAGATTCAATTGATTTTGGCTTACAAAAATGTTTTATACCTATCTCAAGATCATGCCAGGGGTGTGCAGCAACAGACCTTCTAGTCATGGACGAAAGAATCCTTTCATTCAAAGGTGGATGAGAGGATTGGTTGGAGATGACAGGCTTGACTTGAGTCTCAATAGGAGGAGCCATATCTGCCAGTTAACATAAATTAGTAATAAAAAATGGGATAATCATGAACTGCCCAATGTACATGAAATAACTGTATAAACAGAGACTCTGTTATCATTGTCCAGAGTTAATCCATGCCAGATTGTTCGGGAGCAGAAGTCAAAAACACAGCAGTTACAATCAACAGCGGAAACCATACAAGAACAAGGAACATCTTGGGGTACTATTGGAAAAGTGCAATATTTTTCAGACCAGGATTCTGGCAAACCCAGATCTGCTTAATTTTTAGAACAATGGGATTGAATAAACCAATCGGACCTCAATCAGTGACCTGAAAAACTTTCTAGCGTCCAACAGACATTTCAGCAAACAATATGTACCATTCTAAGCATACATTTAACTCAAGTTGACATGTTCACTAATACAAAACCTTGGAAAAAAATTGGCATATACAGTCATTTAACACATTTTAACAGATCCTTCGCCGGCTCGTCCTGAGATTACAGACCAACACGATTCAAACCCCTTATCACACGCTCACGCTGTGACTTGATCCCTCTCCTTAACAATTAAGCAACATCTCATACTCAGAGCTAAATGAGTAGCCAACCTGGCCAATATCATTCTGTTTGTCATGAAAATGCTCTAATGTCTCGATACACGTAGGTCGATACACATAAATCTGGAGAAAAAAATCCGATATAAAACTACCTTTATGACACTAACATGAAACTTACGGTTTAATCTAAGAGCCATAGATCCACCGAAATCATCTCAGCATTAGTAAGAATTCGAAAAAAAAAAAAACTAAATAAGATCATAAAACAGCCACTAAATCAAAGAAAACAGAAACAGTTAACGCAGAAAACAGATTACTAGACTCAAAAAAATCAGAAACCACCAGAAAAAGACGTATCTCAATCGACTCTACACACCTGAAGGCAAGAGCAAGTCCATATTTGTTAAACTGACCTGGTAACCGTCAACAGGTTCCGATCACTGAAAACAGAACAAAACGCACAGATCTCGAAAGCAAGAGAGAAAAAGAAATTAAGAGAGAGAATATTCGAGAAGAGAAGAGTAATAGAGACGACTTAGTTGTAGAAAGCTAGTGGTGTTATGCCTGGGGCCTGGGGCTCTTAAGTAGAGGTAAGCCAGAGCCATGGAGAGAATGCGTTCCCGCTTTCATTCCTTTTATTTTTATAATTTTTTTAAAACCGCACCAAAAATGGCAAAATAAAAATAATATAAACTTTTAAAAACTTCGGTTAAATGTGGTGTGTTTAGGCATCAACCCGTATATTCCGTTGGGCAATTGTGTTGTGGTTGCCAGCTGTGTGTTCTCCACACGTGTCAAACTATCATTGGTTCATCGTGGGACCCACTTATGAGAAAGACCGAGTTCCTAACGGTCTTTGCGCCAATGTTTCATGTTTGGTCGGCGTTGCGTTATCTCGAATGAACGGCGAGGAGTCTCTGTTACGCTTCTGTTGGTGGCATATTCTATTATTTTCACGTACATGGTAATAAGGTATGTTACGTGAATCTGGACCGTTAACTTGAGAAAAGTTATTGATCATGACAAGGTGAGGCAATAATAAAATTAAGGAAAAAGGAATAAACATTTTAATTTATTAGATATTACAATTAAATATATATATTTAATATATATAAGTAGCCAACCAGAAGACCAATTTTGAGTAATCTTCAGATATGTAGGGTTTGATTGGAAGAGATTTTTATGGGAACGATGCGTGTAAGCTGACCTGGATCCAATTTGGCATATCACACAATTAAAATGAAGTTAGATATTTTATGGACGCAACTTCCGTTAGTTAATGTCAATAAAAACGGTGACCCTTACAGCGGCGACTGACGGTGACAGCCAAATGGAAGAAGAAAAAAAGAACGGTTACAATGCTTCTCGGAGTCTGCGGTTACACCGACATGACACGGAGACTAGAATTAACGTTGAAGCAATAGCAACTGATGGAATCGTATCAACTACATTCTTATATTAATCAAATAATATGGGAATCCATTCCATGTGAAATTATGCCTATCCATTTGCATTTTTGACTTTCCTTAAACCTACCAGTCTTAATTAAAAATCTCGAAAAGATACAACTGCATAAACTTCTACATTGAACGACAAAGAAGAAGACCGTTAGTAATGGGTCTTATTAGTTGGTCTAAAGTCTCCAGAGATCAAGGAGGAAAATAATTACCCATTTTTATACCTGTACGTGGGGACCTGCTGGCTGATTTGAATTGATCAAGTTTTGTTTCTTTAGGCTGCTTTTCGAAAACTTCAAGCAATTTGAGAAAATTCAGGTTTGAATGCTTTAAACAGTATTTTAATAACTGATACGAACACTACATGTTAAGACATTTTTACTCCTAAGAGTAATTTTATCAATTTTTTATTCAATAAATAGTTATTAATTGTAATTAAATTTTTAAATAAATTATCGATTAAGTTATATAATTTGATTAAGATAAAGATAATTAAGTGACTCAATATATAATCTAAATTAATGGATCGAAGTTCCCGTAAAAAATGGATCCGTTTTAGTATGGACCTTGTCTATAGCTTAATCGAGTTTTTAAACTGTTTTTAAAGTTGAGTAAAACCTGCAATTCATAATTGTTCAGGGGGAGATTGTTAGATATTTTTGCCACTAAGAGTAATTTTGTCAATTTCCCATTCAGTAGACAGTTATTAGTTATAATTTGGTTTTTAAATAAATTATCGGTTAAATTATGTAATTTGATCCAGATAAAGATAATAAAGTACCTCAATAAATTATATAAATTAATAGGTCAAAGTCTGGGTAAAAAATGGATTTGTTTTAGTATGAACCTGGTTCATATCGATCTTATAATGGGAAAGCCCGATATGGAGGCTATATAAATAAGTTATAATCTACTACAATTTTCTCAAACACACGAGCTCTCTTAACGGGTCAGACATTCCTTATGCTCGTGATTGATATAAGTAACTGTAGGAAATCATAATCTATTTATATAACTTTCATATCGAACTTTCCATCACAAGGTCAATATGAACCAGGTTTACGCTAAAACAGATCTATTTTTCATTCGGACTTTGACCCATTAATTTATATCATTTATTGGGCCACTTTATTATCTTTATCTGAATCAAATTACGTAATTTTACTGATAATTTATTTAAAAACCAAATTACAATTACTAATTACCCACTAAATGAGAAATTGACAAAATTACCCTTAAGACAAAAATGTCTAACGCTATACATAATGTTTCTCAACGGAAAGAAGAGTTGAAAAGTGATTATAGATGAACGATGTGTGGTTTAGGATTTGAAGGACTCTCAAGGCCAGCCGCCTCTGATTTGTTCAGAATTTGTTAGATGTTGCATAGAGAACAAACTTTTTGGCCCCATACAGTTACGGGTCAGCTTTGAGAAGTCATATTTATAGCATAGTGACAATTTGATGTTATGTTACGTGGGTAATAGTTTGTGTCTGTCCATATACGGATTAAAGAAAGTAGTTTGGTGGGAGTACAGATCAATGTCAAAGTATTGCTCCACGTTTCAACGTGGGGCTTCGTTGTTAGCTTTAAGCAGTGAAGGAGGTACAAACTCTTCTATCGTAACCAAATTGTATGGGATTGGATAGGATCAAATTCATAATCGATCGAGTGAGCTCGTGTTGCAGGCATAAACTCAAATTTAGATTTAAGTAAGTCATTTACAATAACATCGTTTTAATTTTTTAAAATAACATTATTTTAATTTTAAATTTAGTCAAATGGTCAGATTTTTCAATTCAATTTTAAAATGTTGTAATTAGCATGTATAAATCACTTCATACTTTGGTGAATTAGAGGCGTCGTTTTATGTTTTATAGGAAGGTAAACATTACAAAAAGTTGATTAAAAATAATATTAGGTGGCCAAATTTTGTAGTTAGACTTATTTGTCAAGTGTAAGTTTCCCAGCCTATTTAAGGATATTAAAAAATCTAAATTTTAAACGATTTAGAGGGCTGTTTTAACTATAATAATCAATAGTAAATAGTTTTTAATTAAAAACTGATATAAATTGAAATTAATACTTTCCTTCGTATGAAGTTTGTTAAAGTGTTTTCTTAAGATAAATTATTTATTTGAACATTTCAAAATATTGAAATTAAAATTAAATATTGATGAAAATCTTAAAAATTAATTAAATCATTTCCCTAAAAAAATATCGAATATTTTGTCCTCTGTGAATTTAAATTTGCTTAAAATTAATAATAGGTCAGGTCAAACTGGATCAGACAAAACATAAGTAAATGAGCAAATTTTGATATAGCAAATATGGGCCTAATTAAGGCCTAATGCGACTCAGTTGACACGATTATGGGTTAAAAAATGTGTCGTTTTTCTTAATTTTTTTAAAAATAAAGTCAAGTCGGACCAGATTGAGTTAGGAGAATCATGAGTTACCTAATTCGTGACCTGATCCGACTCAATTTTATTTTTTTAAATTAAAAAAATGTCACATTTTTCAACCCATAACCATATCAACGAGCTGCATTAAATTAAGCCCGGCCAGGCCATATTTGCCGTCTCAAAATTTGATGCTTCACTTATGTTTTGCCTTGCAGCATTTCAGTATCGTTTGTTTTATGGGATCGAATCTTTAGAACTTCCGATTTGTTCTAGAAAAGAGAAAAGGGACAGAAGATCGCACATTTCAAAGCAAGCTCCCCGCCAAATGGAACAGCTTCACGACTATCAAGTAACAGGAACAAAAAGCTAAAAAAGAAGCTAATATCTCTGCCTTGATTCGCTTGAATACTCACATTTCATTTTGCTTTTCTTTTTCCTAAAGGACTCCTCTGCCGGCACTCAGCTTCTTTTCCACCGATTGGCTTACAAACATGCCGAGTATCTTAGGAGGTGTTACACTATCAGATTGCGTAACTTAACTGGAGCATATTGGGTCGTTTTATGATAAAAAACAAGTACAAGAATCGTGTTCTGTAAGAATGGACGGTCAGTTTGAGTTCCATTTGGCAAATTTCTTTCGGTGGGATCGAGTTTCCTTGACATAACTGCTAATGTCTTCCTTCACTTTATTGCTTTTGTTGTATTTTACGATAGGAAATCATAAGTAAAATTTTTAAAGCTAAAAAATAAGTGGCTATAAATACTAATAATTAGTTTAAGATAATTATATTTTTATTAATGCTAAGAACTGCATGTTAGATAAAATTTTAAAGATAAATTAATTAAATACTTTTATTTATTTTAATTTATTATATAATATTTATTAGTAAAATATTATATTTTATTAAAATAAACAGTTTAATAATTAAATTTTATTTGTAAAATTAATATTTATTCATTAATATATATTTCTAGTTGTTAAAGAATTTTTTATTTGAAATTTATTTTTAAAAATATTTTAGATTTAAATTATTTTTTTAAGTAATTATAAAATAAAATAATTTTATTTTAAAATCTAATTTAATTATCTGATATTAAAATAATTTTATTTATGATTTTTATTAATAATTAATAAAATATATTTAATCGACAATTAACAAAGAATAAATACGTTCTTTTGCTAAATTTAAAATTTAAAATGAAAAACTAAAAATAATAAACGAACCATTCAAATTTTACTATCATTTTATAGCAAAAATTTGTATATTATATTAATAATGCCTATTAATATAATATAAAACTAATAATAAACGAATAATTTAAACTACCATTGAAAGTAACATAAAATATAAATAATAATAAAATTTGAAAGCGATCTAGAAGGGGGGTTGAATAGATCGTTTAAACTTTTTCATAAAGTTCTACAAAAACAAAGTATTAGAACACACACAAAACAAATAATCAAAGTAAGAATGTAAACAGAGTACGGAAGAAAGGCAAACGCTGTTTTTATAGAGGTTCGGTGCTAAGACCTACGTCCTCTACCTAAGCTCCCACTTAGGAT
>JANZXR010000004.1:32253793-32281496 GCA_027575705.1 Erythroxylum echinodendron | reverse complement strand
AATTAACCTGTAAATATTACTTAACCAATTCTTTAATTTTATTATTATCAAAACAAAGACGGATTTAAATTGTCAACATCCATTGGTCCAACAAAATTAAAATTAAAAATTATATTTTTATATTATCATTTATATAAAAACTCATAAAAGTTGGAATATGTTTGAAGAAAAACAATAGAAAGGATTCTAACTTTATTTTAATTTTTTAAATGTCTTTTAAACTTACTTCTTTATAGTATAAGTATTATTTAAAACATATTCTTAAATTTTCTTAAACAAAATTACTTATATATACTAATTAATAATTCAATTTGTTACATAAATTCATGATAAAATAATAATTAATTTTTAACAATAATAATTTATAAAATTTCAATTAAATTATAGAGATAAATAAAGAACCTAAAATTTGACAAACATAATTTATTAATGAGTTTAAATAAATTTAGTATTTTTTAAGAATAAAAATAACAAAATTTTTAATTAAAATATAAAAGGATAGATAACGAATACCAATTTTAATGTATATTATTTTTTAGTTAAATCGTGAGAGAGGAAAAATTAATTAATTGAAAAATAAAAAGATTTTTTAAATAATTACATAAACATAAAATTTTTAATTAAATATACATAGGATTATTGAAACTAGAACTAAATCTCTTATTAAAAAGTTTAAACACTTTAATTTAATAATAAGAGACGTTAAGTTTTATGATTACTCTCTTTTAATTTTTGCATAATTTAATCTTTATAACAATTTTCGTTAGAATTCCCGTAACTGTCATTCAAACCTGGCAACCTCCTAAAAAACTATAAAGTACTCTATTAAAATAAAAACTCATAATTATAGGATGAACCTAAGGTTAGGTATGTCAAAAGTGGCCCCGTCCGGTCCGACTCGCTTTTGGCCTGCATTGACCTGGCTACGGATGAGTACGGACTAGGTTGACCAGATTACAGGCGGGGGCAGGCCGTTGACCTGTCGATTATTTTCAAAACAACATCATTTTATCAAAAACAATGTCGTTTTAAACATTTTTCTTTTAAAAAATACATGACATGTGGGCTAGCCCGGCCGAGGGTCAACCCACGGGCAGCCATGACCCAATGTCGGGGCAGGCCTAGCTAGGCTAGGGGCAGCCCGAGCTCTGCCCAGGCATTGACATCCTTACTTAAGGTCAAATCCCTTAACATTAAATTATAAAAGCGGAGTCTGAAAAAATCTAATAATGCGTAGCCTTACCTCTGACTAGTAGAGAGATTATTTCTCTATCGAATGAATTAAACTGATTTAATAAAGTAGAATACAATATTACCAAAATCAATAAAATAGAACCTACTATTATTGATTTAATATATAATTTAGTACTTTATTTATATGTAATATGATTGTCATTTAGAAACAATCTCTTTATTAATTAAAGATAAGACTGTGTATTATTAGACCTTCTCAAATCTCGTGTTTTAGCTGAATTTTTACTTAGTATTCTTGTTGATGTTGTTTATTTGTATGTAATATGATTATTTCAAAATATAAAATATATAAGTTTATGAGTTAGATTTAGTATTTCAAAATGATACCTATTTTAGGAAATCAGGTAAAATATAAACAAAAAAATTTAAAACATTTTTAGACTCCGGATCAACACTCGATCTTGTGGGCATCTTCGGTCTTCTTCTTGGGCCTTATCATTTTCTAAAACCCAAAGCTTCATAGCAGTATACTTTTTCCTGCATGCATAAGTAGGAATCGTAAGGCTTGTCCGGTCGGACCGAAGTTAACAAATTGACCGGATCTTAACCCGGCCTTAGGTTTGGATTACTAGGTCTAAAAACTGCAAATTTGTCATTTTGAACAGCATAAAGTGACCGCTACCCTTGAAAAGTCAACTGGCATGACTGACTTTTCATTGTGTGAACTGTGAAGGGGAGAAGATAAGGTTATGTCAACGTTACTGTATCAATCAACCGTCCAACATTACAATGCATTTTAATAAGGGATCAGCCGTTATTTTGAAAATGTATATTATATTAAATATTCATAACAACTTATTAGCTACATCTCTTAAATGATGAGTTGCATTTAAATAGGCCAAAGCGGGACAGGTTAGGTCAGTTTTGTCATCCCGATAAAATTTAGAGAAGTTTAATAATACGTAATTTTACCCTTAACTCATAAAAGAGTTGCGACATCTTAATTTAATGAAGCATGCAATATAAATGATTAAAAAAAATACTTAATCAAAATATATTTGTAGAAATTGAATAAATTTGTATTTTTCCTTAAAGTGGCATTCAATAATTGTATACGTCATTTTGTAACGATTATCTAATCATTGTCTTAATATAAGTCTCAATGTAGTTGAAGCAATTCATCTGAAACGGCACCGTATACCCTTTTTCAGTTTTCAAATCCTCTCATAACGGTGTCGTATGCGAGGAAAAAAGAAATGAAACGAAGGGACACAGATCTAGACGAAGTGGAAGATCCAACGGTGAGAACTGGAATTCCATAACTTATATGTATGTGAATATGAATTGCTCGGAAATTTCTTTCTTCCTTTCTGAAAAAACTTTCCGAATATATCTTCAACGGCTGTCCGGTACCATAACATCATCATCATCTTCATCATCAACGATCTTTGAACTTAGATCTCACTCTCTCTTCCCGATCTGGTAATTTCCTTCTTCTACAGTTGATTCATTTTCGGTTTTACTATTTTCTTCGTAAATTTGAATATATGTCTCTCTTTTGTTTTTCAAAATTTCACACAGTTAATCTTCTAGATGGCTGCTCCACCAGCGAGAGCTCGCGCTGATTATGATTACCTCATAAAGCTTCTCCTGATCGGCGATAGCGGTAAGGTTTCGTTGTGTGATCTTTTCGTGTTTGAATGCGATCTCATCGTTTCGATTTTGTTTTGTTGTTGATGAATTGTTTCGATCCTGTGGATATTGGCTTAGATGTGTTTTTCTGTGCTGGATCTTGGCTTAAGAGTTGTGAATGCGACTTACATTTGGGAATGGTTGACTTTTATAGAGTTTGGCGGCGTTTCAGGGTTTTTGTGGCAATTTTTGAATCAATGTCGCAATTTGTTACTGTCATGCAGCTGAGGGATTGCCTGATATATTGTCATTTTTGGGGAATATAGTTAAAGTAGCACTAAAAGAAATATGCTATCACAGCGACTCCATGATTTATAATTTAATTTCAAGGAAATTGACTCAGATTACTGCATGTTAAAGTCAGGATCAGAAAGAGAATAGAATAATGGATGCTGATTGATACTGGAGTGGCTATCCAATGCCAATGGGTTACATGCAGTACTGTGCGGTTAGGCTTTGATTGTGTATATTAAAGATGAAATTTTGACTCGTATGTAATGTTTAGAGATTTTGTGATTGAGCATATCATCGACACCAATGTTTTATTTGTTGCTTTCGGTCGATGATGGCAGGTGTGGGTAAGAGTTGTCTTCTGCTGCGCTTCTCAGATGGCTCCTTCACCACTAGTTTCATCACAACCATTGGGTAGGAATTTTTGGGATAGTGATATATAACAGACTTGTTTTTTGTTTTATCTACAATATCACTCTGATATCAAAAGGTTTAACTTTCTTACAGCATTGACTTTAAGATAAGGACAATTGAGCTTGATGGAAAGAGAATCAAATTGCAAATCTGGGATACTGCTGGTCAAGAGCGATTCCGAACAATTACTACTGGTTAGTTTCATTCTATATTCATGTTTACTTCTTTGTGATATTGATTACTGTTTGTGCTGCACATTTGAATTGTCTGGGAAAATATCTATCCCCTTCTAGTTGCATATAACGGCAAAAAGAGAAAAATTGTAGTGGAAAAACAAATATTATTAGTTGCTTTCTGTCCCTGTATAAATTTTAACTCAATTGGGGTAAATTACTTCAGGTCTTGTTTTGGCTGTACTCTGAATCAATTTGTTTGCTCCCATTCACAGCATCTAGTTCAGGTTACATAAATGAAGATGTGAAGGCTGAACTCACCTATTGACATCCTGGTTTAGAATTTTGCTTTATTGAAGACAATTTCGATTACATGTGGAATTGACTTTACTAATTTTGGCCAGAAGATATTGTTTCCAGTGTAATTATCTCTAATGTCTTAATACCTGGGGGCATAGTTTGTTTATTGGCATACATATTAGGAATATCTCGTCATATTTGCAGGTTCAGCGTGTTCTGCATGACATGCCAAGTGCATTGAATCTTTTACTATGGATGAAAGTCACTTTAACCCTAAGACAGCCTGAGCCTGGCCCAAAGCATGGTCAGGCTCAAGCTGCACAGCCCAAGCTTGGGCCTGAGCCTGCTTGGGCTGCCCAAAACAGTGTTGCTTTGGGGCGGGGTTGGGCCATTCGAGCCAGGCTTAGATTGCCATCTCTAGGTACATTTAGAGATAACGTGTTTGACCGTCTATTAATTGCACATTACTTTCCTTTTTCTTGATGCAATAATACTGGCTTTGGCAAAATCTTCATTTGTTTGCACTTATTTCATCTCTTACATCATCAAGTATTCATCCTTATATGAACATATTGAAGCCTTTTAACTAGAAACATGTGCATCTACTCTTTGCTGAATTAAATGTGTCACCTCACTGTAGAAAGTTTTATTAATCTGACTGTCCAGAGCTTGACTTTTCCCTCATCTGCCTTTCATCTAACTTGTATTGTATTTTCTAATGGTTTCTTCTGTATTCTTCTCTGCTGCAGCTTATTATCGTGGAGCCATGGGCATTTTACTTGTGTATGATGTCACAGATGAGTCTTCTTTTAATAGTAATAACCTACTGGTCTTCTATTATTTTGAGGTTTTGTTTTCCCTGATCTTTAAACATTTTCTTGATACAATATCTGTGATCATTGTTTCAGGAAAAAAAAAAACTTTGATCATTATTTGTTTTATGTTGAGATTCACTTACTTGTTGACATCATCATGAATTATTGATCTTTAGAATTTTTGAAATCTTTGGCTCAAATATTCTTTTCTTTCTTCACTTTTCAGTCTCTTCAGTTTAATTTACTTTTATCTTATTAGACATTAGGAATTGGATCCGTAACATTGAACAGCATGCTTCTGACAACGTCAACAAGATTTTAGTGGGTAACAAAGCAGACATGGATGAAAGCAAAAGGGTCAGCTATCTCTCTCCCTTTCTCTTGGTTGTGCATGTGTTTCTGTACGTTGTTGTTTTATCACTGATATGAAGTTGACATGATATGTGTTTAGGCCGTTCCAACCTCAAAGGGCCAAGCTCTTGCTGATGAATATGGGATCAAGTTCTTTGAGACTGTAAGTAGAATTTGTTTCTAATACTTAATTACTTCCGGTGCTAGTTGATCCTATGTGCTGAAGTCTCTGTTGATTGCAGAGTGCAAAAACTAATTTGAATGTGGAGGAGGTTTTCTTTTCGATCGCTAGGGATATCAAGCAAAGACTTGCAGATACTGACTCGAAGGCAGAGGTACCAATTTACTGCACATGTTCTGTCAGAAAGATTTATATAACTTCCTTGACTGTTTCTGTTTACAACTTGAGCCCAAATGTCAAGTATTAGCATTCTTTTGAGCTGTACATAGTTTAATACTTTCTGACACATATCCATTAAGCCTCTTCTTTTCCTTTAAATTTTTACTCGTTTTTACTTATTCTCTTCTCAATCATGGAATCATTCTACCTTTGGATCATGCAGCCTCAAACGATCAAAATTAATCAACCAGACCAGGCAGGGACAACTAGCCAAGCAGCACAAAAATCAGCTTGCTGTGGTTCTTAAAGAGGCCATGTTAAAGATGCATGCACAAGGCTGCGTTCCAGGTCATGTGATGAAATACTAATTTTGCGAGAACTAAGCGACTGGTGCTTGTATTTTTCTGCATATCATTATTTTTACAACCTCCGCACATTTTGTGTGAATGTCAAGTCCTTCGTATCCTGAGGAATTAAAAATTTTTATTAGATCAGCTCCCTAATCTATTCTTGATGCTTGAAACACTGATTTCTAATGCACGCTTGCTTTCATCTGTGAGATACTCCACTATGCTCCTTTTTCTGAATATTTCTTTTATACTGCTCTGTGGTGTCTTTCTTTTTCTGATCTAGCTGATGAGTAACATTCACAAGATAGGATTCAGTCGATTTCTTTATTTATAGCATTTTTAAGCTCTGACCAATTTCACATTGTGCCTTTTAAAAGAAAATGGAACACATTAAAGAAGAAAAATCATACAGAAATAGGCATGCTGAACTATATCATCAAACGGGTAAGCTTTTATGCTTTCTTTATCTTTGACGTCATTTTGGATGCTTGTTAGTTTTTTAAATGTATTAATTTACTAATCCCACCTAAAAGGATAGCAGATTCCAAAATCTTTTCGTAGGTGGGGCTTTTGTACCAATTCTCACACAGTTCTCAGTCATCTTTAAACACTACATACAAGATTTAGTGACTTGGGTTGGATTCTAAATTCTATGTAACGTGTATATTTTTAATTTTTTTTGTAATTATATAAATTACAAATAAAATAGTTAATTATTTATCAAATAAAAATATTATACATAACTTTATTTCTTATAATTTTGTATAAAAATATTAATTATAATTTATAAATTTGAAATTAATAAACGAATTATCATTTTAATAAAATCTAAACAATTAAATAAGAGGTGAACATGAACTCTTTTAAATGAATATAAATATTTGTTTTGGCTTTATGCGATGCAGATGTGTTGTTGACTTACTGACGCTATATGGGAATATAGTTCAAATAGCATTGAATGGAACACGGTATGTCAGAGTTCACACGTACAAGTTATGGAAATTTTAATAAATCCCAACAAAGTTGAGTCATATTTATGATATTAGTACGAGAAGTTAAATTGATAATATAAGAAGTTCAAAGTTTGAAAAGTTTAATTTGATATTTGACAGTCATAAAATTAGTTACAGATTAAATAAATTTGAAAAATTTAAAATATGATTGAAAGAAATTGTCTGTTAAAAATTTGAAGTTTAATTTAAAAAAATTTTAATTGATTTATTTTTACTTATAAAAAGTTATTAATTTATAAAAATAACTAATTAATTAATAAACTGATCGATTTTTAACAACAAAAGTTATTAAAATAAGTTGAACCAAAAAGTTAAAAATTGAATAAAAAAATTAGACATCGGTCGAATCGTGTAATTTTTTAATTATTAATTCGTGAATTAATAAATTTTGGAGACAAATGACTCGTATTTATTTATATTTAAAATTATTTGAAGTAACTACATCTAAATCAAACTAGTAATATATTATAATTATTTCAAATTATTAATTTAAATCTAAGTTAATTAGTTCAAGTTAGGTTTGAAAGTTGTATTAAATTACTGTATTAGTAACATTTGATTAATTTATGTCTAATATTTATATTACATATGTTTCGTCATTGTTTTTAACCGAAGTATGAGAAAGATTTTTCTAAAAAATTAAAATCTAGAACAAATTAGGTAACGAGTGTGTTTTCCTTAATAAGACTTATCTTTTAAGAATGATAATGGATGAATATGAGTCTGAAACTCAGTTAAATTCAAGTTTTAGCTTGGACTGTATCAAAATAATATCGTTTTGATATAATTGATTAAAATAATATCATTTTTTATTTATTAAAATAATATTATTTTAATTAATTATATCAAATTACATTGTTTTAATAACAAAAATAACTGAAATTGACTAAATTTTAGAACATATTAGGACATATCGGATCGAGCCAATATTGCTAACCCTAATAATGTTTTGATATAAAAAAGATATTTGTAATGTCTTAAATTACATATCACAATTATAATTGTGATTTTAATATTATAATTACAATTACTACAAGAAAATAACAAATTACCGATGAAAAATTACCTGTGGTACACATTCCGTCGTAAATTAGCGACAGAAATAGATTATCTATCGGTAAAGTTGACAGCAAAATTTTGTTTTACTGCCAGCCAAAATAGTCGTCCGTAAACGTGGAGGGAAAATATCCTCACTAGTTTTTCGACATACTATAGCAACGGAACACGAAAGTCCGTCGCAAAATTAGATGGCAACAGCTGCGGAGAAAATAAGCAACTTGAATACAGTTCCGTCTGTAAAATACCAACGGAAATACATTTCTGTTGGTAACTGTTGAATTGTTTGAGATGTTATGGATGATTTGACGCATAATAAACCCCTAGGATAGTATATAGGCTGGAAACCCGTGATGCAGCTCCCGTGAGGCTTATCGGTGAAAAATTTCATGAGCCTAAGAGTTACAGCGAGAACTTGTTTTCTTGATTTACATATGTAAATAATGTCATGTACCATAGTTTTGAAATCAATTGTAGATCATTAATTCGATTGATTAATACTTCAACTTCGATGTGATTAATGCAAACTTAGTATTAACACAAGGAGTTAATAAGTTTTATAGACAAGACAAATCTTTACATAATAGACCCTTAGGACAGTACATAGGCTGGAAACTTATGATGCAACTACTGTGAGGCTTATCGGTGCAAAGTTCAACGAGCCTAGGAGTCACAGCGAGAACTTGTTTTCTTGATTCACAGGTGTAAACAATGTTACGTACCATAGTTTTGAAATCAATTGTAGGTCATTAATTTGATCGATTAATACTTCAACTTCGATGTGATTAATGCAAACTTAGTATTAACACAAGGAATTAATACGTTTTATAGATAAGACAAATTCTTTATATAATAAACCCTTAGGATGGTATATAGGTCGGAAACCTGTAATGTAGCTCCGTAAGGTTTATCGGTGAAAAATTCCACGAGCCTAAGAGTCACAATGAGCACTTGTTTTCTTGATTCACAGGTGTAAACAATGCCACATACCATATGTTTGAAATCAATTGTAGATCATTAATTCGATCAATTAATACTTAGGAGATGTTGTGTAAAGTTTAGAGGTTCTGTAAACTTTAGGGAACATGAAGGATACTATGTAATCACTGTTTGAAATTAACAATTTTGCATAAATGAGTAATGTTGATAGAATTTTTTAAATTCTTGTTCATTTATAATATTTTATTCTTATGCAGGAAAAGTCTATAGGCATGAAGCCTACACTCCGTCAGCTCTTTTTGCACACTCATATTAAGAAGCATGACGGTGTAACATTCGCCAACAACCGATGTAGAGAACTAAATGTATATGAAATTTATGGTTTAATATTAATGCTTAATAATTATCACTTATTAATATAAACATTGTCTTCTGATAGGACCAAATTCAAGAAAGCATTCAACGATAGTCTCAGCAATCTGAAGATGTTGATGAGATTCAAACCTATCTTCATGCAGACAATGCGTAGTAGGGACCGTCGTGGAAGGATATTTGGCTTAGGTTCATTTGCGAACACATATTGTTTGATATCCTTCACGTCCAATACAGCCAATGTTACGAATACTGTATCGGACTTGATACCGGATTGGGTTCTAGTACGATACTGTAATGGTATCAGTCAATACCGGATAATGTTTCAAGTAATTTTTTTAATTTATAAAATAGTCCCTAATTTTTTTTTAAAATTACAAAATACTCCATTGTCATATTGTCATATTGTACATTTTTATTGTATATTTTTAACCATGTCTCTAAAAATCAAAATATTAAATAATAATTACAATTAATATGAAATAACACAATTTATATGAAAAAAGACAAGCATTATCATACAAATATAAAATTAAGAACAATATAAAGTATTTAAAATATTGCAATTTTAATTTTCATTATATAATAAATAATAATTACATCAAAACATCCAATAAAAAGAATAATAAATATCTTTAACTCTCAAATTGTTATTTACAACAAGAGTTCGTGATAAGGAAACAATCAAGTAGAATTGAAACATGAAACAAAAACGTATATTATTTAATTTATTTTCAATTAAATATATTATATATTTGATTAATTAAAAGTAATTCTTAGTAAAATTATAAATATCTTAATTTAATTTAATTTATAAAATTAATTTAATAATTATTAACAAATATAATTAAATTTTAAAATATTTTTAAAAAAATATTTCAAATAAAATTTGATTTAATAATAAAAAATATATAAAATAAATATTAGTTTATAAAAATAATTTTTAAATTATTTATTTTTAAAAAATTAAATATTTTTATTAATACTTTATTAATAAATATGGTATACAATATTAAAATAAATTAAAATAAAAAATTTATTTTTAATTTATTTTTAATATATAATTATTATTAGTAATAAAATACTTATTTTATTTTAAAGATAAAAACTAAAGAATTACAATAAAAGTTTAACTAACTAACAAATTTAAAAATATTTGAAAAAAAGGAAGGGGTGGCCTGAGGGTAAAAAATTTAAAAAAAGTTTGAAAATTTTGCAAGTTAGTCATAATATTTTTCAAAATTTTCAGTACTAACCGATATATGGCTGGTATTTATAATACTGGCCGGTACTGACTGATATTTAAACTTGGTACTAAAAACTAATATTTCACACCATTTTTTGGTTGGTACGATACGAATTTCATAATACTGAGTACAAGAGTATTTAGTAGGCGGTCTATAAACAATGAAGTCCAAGAGTTTCGGAACACAGTGCAGAAATTGATAGACTACATAGCTCAGCTCTATAATAAAGTGGATGAGTTGAAGGGGAGGGATAACACCTAATCACACGAATCAAACCATCCTCACTCACCAAATTAATAGTATGCGTGTAGTCATTTCATTTGAACTAAAAATATTTATTATGTACAATTTAATGTTTTTATTATCAATTAAGATAATTTTAACTTTATATCATCAATCAACTTTTGTTTAAACAAATTAAATGTATAAACAAATCAAATTATTATGCACAGATAATTCATAATTGTTTAGATTATGCAGAAACTATAAGAGTATCAAATAAAATTTATTGACGGTATGTTTTAAAAAATTTTCTGGTTAATTTACTGATGGTCATTTGTTGTTTCGTAGGTAAAATCAATTCTTTTTATTGACAAAACACGACCAACTGTCAATAATCACTGACGGAATAATCAATTTTGTCCCCAAATTTACCGTCAAGATTTGCCAGAGAATAACTGTCGGCACACTCACTGACAGAACATAAATAACTGTCGATAATATTGTAACAAACTTACTGACGGATTAGAATATATTGTCGGTAAATCTACTGACGAAAAAGTAATATTCGTCGGCAATTTACCGATAGTCAACTATACAAACAATCGTCGGTATATTTACCAACGGTACATTAAATGTCCATCGGCATAATTACCGATGAACATTCTGTTGTTCGTCCGAAATAATTATCTATGACTGTCTCTACGACAACTTTGACCGTCGGTGAATTCCGTCACTAACCTAACTTACTGTCATAATGGATATGTTTTTTGTCGGAAATTTCTGTCGTTAAATGACGTTTTTTTTGTAGTGAATTTAAATTGGTATTCTATTGTAATACGTCGTAATTATATCTATACTTTTTAATTAAAATTAATTCATGATCATAATGTAATTAGTAATTTGTAATTAAAAAAAACTATTTAGAGCTAGATGCTCATGTCAATTTCGCTTGGACAGGAAAAAAGCAAATTTGCTTACAAAGTACACACATTTACAAATACTCCAAGTACACTGCTTTCTTCTTTTAATACATCGTAACTAAGCAGCTTAGGGTTTTTTGATTTTGTTTTTTTTCCTTCCATTTTTTTGTTGTTTTCATAGAAAAAGAAACAGCCCTTACAACGTGTTTAGTCGAGTATTGCTGCCATTTTTCATTTTTAAATTTAAGAAAACCACAACAACTTTATGAAAACTTAGTATTGATTTTACTTCTTTTTTTTTTTTATGATTTTTAGTTTTTATTTTCTATTTTTAATTAAAAAACTTATTTGATTGAAATTTCTAATATAAAAATTAAAAACAAAAACATGTTTGCTCGAGATTTATAATAAAAAATTAAAGACAAAAATATGTTTGAATTTATCATCCTATTTCTAATATACTCTTATGTTAATTACTTTTAATATAATATATTATGTTTTTAAATTAATTAATTCTTATTATGATTAGAAATAAAATATATGCATATTTATATAATTAAAGAAATTTGAACAGTAATTGTATATAATAAAATTCTATAAACTAGAAAATTACATTAAGTTATTCTAATTAATAATAGTGTCCATCATATTATAATTCTTCAATACATAATAATACTATCATCTACAAAAGAAACATAAATTAATTAGAAATAATATAAACATATGTGTCTAAAAATTTCATCTTACTTTTAAAAACATACTTCGAAGTTGCACTACAGTGAAATTATACTCTATGTGAGAACTTGCATCTTCATTTTCATTTTCCTTAATTTGCTCTCAAATAATTCATGGCTTTGTTTATACATTCTAATATAATTCTGTATAACACAACAAGCAATAACGATGTATTTTTGTTTCTTCATATCATAACTCAACATATTTGAACATATAGATTAAAACTTCAAAACATCTTTTAATAACATTTCTTAATGAAAAATGTCAGTAGTTAAACAATTCATGTGAACCTTAAGGTCTTTCTTTATAATCTCGTAGATAATATCTCTTACTTGGGTATGGTGAAAGAAATCTATGCATATTATTGTAGCTTAAATAACCAAATAGAACTTTCCTAACGTATAAAGAACATGATATTAACAAAATGATATTAAAAATTAATCATAATTACTATGATTATTTAAAATAATATAATACCATGTGGAGGCATTGGAAATTGATTCATTGGATTTGCCATTATTTCTAAAAGAACTTGAGACTCATTTCCAGTATCTTCCTATCCAGCCATTCAGATGTAAAACGCATGTCAAATGAACAACACCACATAATAATTTAGGTTGGATCAATTCTTTTACCCCTATATGATATTTTTTCATCAGTCGGAACATATGCACCAACATTTATACCATCTATTGCTCTTATACAATCCTAAAAAAATGCTATTAAAATAATTATTAATCATAAAAATATAATTAAAATAGTAATTAAATAAATGAATGTACTTGAAAATATAGAACGAATTTTGAATTATATTGAATCTTATAAGGTGTATTGGTAAAGGATGGTAAAGTAATGACTCTTTTTACAAGACGATTAATTGCCTATAAGACTTTGCGAAAGTACTTCGAAATTGTCCAAGTCGAACGTTGAAAACATTCTGCATTGACTCTAGTTATCTCACTACGATCTATAGTCATCAAGAAAGTTGCTATTTGTTCATCCACAATCAAATGACTTGTTTCTTTTAAGCCTCCTAAACTCTTCAACTCATCACATAAGCTCAAGAAAATTATCTTGCTTATTCTTAAATTTTCATAAATCCTCGTAAGATTCCCATTTAAATGCTCTAATATCCAATCATTACCTGATAGAGTATAAGTTTTACAAGATTGCTTTTATAAATAAAAATATTTGTTCTCTTCCCCAGCTAGAGAAATAATGGTGGCTTTAATCAGTTTATTGTCAGAATCTGATAAGAAATTCATGTATTTATAATGCCAACATTAAATAATTAATAAAACATTCAGTTAAAAAGTTTAATCAAATATAGACAAAACATTCATACAAAATATAAACTTAAATTATTCAAACTATGGAATAATGCTTAATATAGAAGTGTCAAACTAATAAAAATTTGATATGCAATAACATGAAAATATAACTAAAGCAACATAATTCAATTCAGCTTTCTTGCATCTGCTATCTTCATAAAAATATCCTTATAAAATAGAGAATAATGTAAAACCTTTACAACTTTTTCATATTACATATCCTGAACACCCAATTCATCTAAGGAATTCAGACATTCTATCATTATGTTAGGCTCTTGCTTAATTGATGAAACTCCAGATCTATTCTCTGCAGTGGAAGGTGTTTTACTAAGTTTTTCTAAGTAAATCACTCTTACTTTTTGATTCCTCATCAGTTATATCCAATACCTCTTCTATAATGTTAGAATATGTCTTTTTGGCCTTCTTATTCTTGGTAGATTTTTTTCTCTTAGATGAAGAACTTATAACTTAATCTCCTTTTTCATTATACGAGCAATCTTTATCAACATTAATTATATGTTCCTCTTTTGTACTATTCGATGGAGATTTAGTTGATGGATGTGCACGGAAATTAGTTGCAGTAGTATATCAAAAAATATAACACAAGTCTGAAAACTCCTTACATCTTTTTTTCTTAAACCTGTGAGTCATTTTATACATCTATAATGATGAAAAGGAAACATGAGAAGATATATTGATAAAAGAAAGACATTTTTTCTTAAATAGAATTTCCCAACATTCATTTGTAACATTAACTTCATCGGTAAGGGAATTGTAACTGATTCATGTTTTTTTGAGTAAGTTTTTGAAAATTTTCGATATAACGCTTAATCTATTATACTTAATTTTTAATTGAACATTAGTATTCTCCTTATTGAATTTTGTTTGAAGGCTTGCCTTAATATTTTTCCAACCATATTTGAAAGAAATTAGTAGTCGTTCGATTTCGCTTCTTCCCTTCGTCAATCATCAATGAGATTAAATACATCTTTATAGATTTATGTCATACCTCATATTTTTCATTTATTTCTACAAAATCATTGGAATTGTTCATATTGTTCAAAGCTTCTATCACTAAATGTAATTACATATAAGTGACACCAATCACAACAATTCCTGCAAATTATTAAACGCTAAACATGGCTCAAAATAATCATAAGATAACCATAGTCTGCATGGAAATGACAGAAGAGTTGAAGTGAGAAATTAAATTAATTTCAATCACAACAAATTAATTTAATTTATCACAATTTTTTATCATTTCCATGCGTTTATATGCATTTATATTAAATTATGATTGTCTCTTGATTATTTTGAACCATATTTAACATTTAATATTGTATAGAAATTGTTGTGATTGATATCGCTTATATGTAATTACATTTAATGATGGAAACTTTGAACAATATGAATGATTCCAATGATTATGTGGAAAGGAGTGAAAAAGATAAGGCATAGAATGATACCATAGAAATGTATTTAATCTTATTGATAGTTGAAGAAGTGAAGAAGGGAAATCGAAATACTACTATCTTTCCCAAATCTGGTTAGAAGAATATTAAGGCAGATCTTCAAACAAAATTTAATAAGGAGTATACTGATATTCAATTAAATAATAAATATAATGGATTAAGAGCTAGATTGAGAAATTTTAAGAACTTACTTAAAGGAATAGGAATCAGTTACAACTCTTTTACCAGTGAAGTTAATGTTATAAAGAACGTTAGAAAAACCTATGTCTTTGTTTCATTATTATATTATATTATATTATATTTGTTCTTATATTTCCTTTTCATCATTACAAGTGCGTAAAATAACTCACAGGTTAAAAAAAAAAGAATGCAAGGAAATTTTAGACTTGTTTCATATATTTGGAGATACTACTTCAACTGTTTTACATGCACATCTCTCAACTAAATGTCCATCGAATAGTATAAAAGAGGAACGTAGAATTGATGTTGATAAAGTTTGCTCATGTAATGAATAAAGAGATCTAAGTTATAAGTCATCCATTTAAAAGAAAGAAATATCCTAAGAATAACAAGAAAAATAAGACACATTCAAACACTATAGAAGAGGTCTTGATTATAATTGGCGAACAATCAAAAAGAAATAATGATTTACTTGAGAAAAAACTGATTGAAACATTATCCATTGAAAAGGATAGATCTAGAGTTTCATCAATTAAGAAAGAGTCTTTAACATAATGATGAAATGTCTAAATTCTTTACACGAATTGATTGTTGAGAGTGTGCAATATGGAGAAGCTGTGGAGGCTTTACATAATTTTTCACTTTATAAGAATATTTTTATAAAAATGACAAATGCAAGAAAGATTATCGCATATCGAATTTTTATTAATTTGACACATCTATATTAAGCATTATTCTATAGTTTGAATATTTTAAGTTTGTGTGTATGATATTTGATTGAATGTTAAGTCAATGTTTTTTATAAATATTTTAAGTATATATTTGGATGAATATTTCGTATATATTTAATTAAACCTTTTGATTGAATATTTTATTAATTATTTAATATTGACATTGTAGATACATGGATTCTTTATCATATTTTGATGATGAACTAATTAAGATAATCATTATATCTCTGGCTGGAGAAAAAAACAAATATTTTCATTTATAAAAGCAACAATATAGAACTTTTGTTCTATTAGGTCATGATTGGATATTAGAACTTTAAATGGAATCCTACAAGAATTTATGAAAACTTAAGAATGAGCAAGATATATGATGAGTTAAGGAGATTAAGAGTTTAAAGTCAATAAATCATTTGATTGCGGAAGAACAAGTAACAGTTTTCTTGATGACTATAGGATAATGAGATAACTAAAGTTAATGTAAAACGTTTTCAACATTCGACCTAGACAATTTTTAATTACTTTCGGAAAGTCTTATATGCAGCTAATAATCTTACAAAAGGAGTCATTGCTCTACCATCCTTTACCAATACACTTCTTGAAATTCAACATAATTCAAAATTATTTCCGTATTTTCAAGCACATTCATATATTTAATTACTATTTTAATTATATTCTTATGATTAATAATTATTTTAATAGTATAGTTTTATTTTTTTAGCATTATATTAGAGCAATAAATGGTACATATATTGATGCACATGTTCCTACCAATGAACAAATATCATAAAGGATTAAAAGAATTGATTCAACCCAATATACCTAGATTTCTTTCACAATATCAAGACAAGAGATATCATTTGTGAGATTGTAGAGGAGGATGAAAAACCCAAGGCCTACAAGAATTGTTTAATTACAGACATTCTTCATTAAAAAATATTATTGGAAGATGTTTTCATGTTCTAAAAGCAAGATTCCTTGTATTTTCAAGCATGTCAAGTTATGATATGAAGAAACAAAAATACATATTAGAACGTATGGATAAAACGATAAATTATTTGAAAATTGTACTGAAAATGAAGAATAAATTAGGGAAAGAAAATGAAGATGCCAGTCTCAAATGAAGTATAACACAATTTTGAAGTATATCTTGAAAGCGAAATAAAATTGCTAGACAAATGTAGAATTATTATATTAATTCTAACTGATTTTTTTTTTGTAAATGATAGCAGTATTATGTTTTGAAGAATTATAATATAATAGACATCTTTTATTGATTAGAATGACTTAATGTATTTTCTAATTTATAGAATTTTATTATATACGATCAATGTGCAAATTTCTTTAATTATATAAATATGCATATATTTTATTTATAACTATAATAACAATTAATTAATTTTTAAAAATAATATATTATATTAAAAATAATTAACATAAGAGTATAATTAGAAAATAGAAACAGAATGATAAAAAATGTTTTTATTTTTAATTTTTTATGACAAATCTCAACCAAACAAATTTTTGTTTTCAATTTTTATATTAAAAATCTCAACTAAACAAGTCTTTTTAAATTAAAAAACTAAAGTTAAATAGAAAACAGAAGTGGAATCAAGGATCCCTTAGAGAGTAAAGCCTGTGCATTTGTAAAACACCAATTACGTTAAGATCCCTTCTTCTTTGTTTATCTCTCT
The DNA here is from genome assembly GCA_027575705.1 of Erythroxylum echinodendron. NCBI lineage: Eukaryota > Viridiplantae > Streptophyta > Magnoliopsida > Malpighiales > Erythroxylaceae > Erythroxylum > Erythroxylum echinodendron. Next base: position 32,263,727 of record JANZXR010000004.1, on the reverse strand, counting down.
CTTTTTTAAAATCTCTTTTAAAGTAAGCTGTCTGTTGTATTTAGAGAGTTACTGCACGTATAAAACACAATTGCCTCACATTTCTAAACTTATGGCATTACTATTAGGTATTTTTATATTTCACATGAGCTATCTCACTTTACTAGAGCAATTACTTTATTTAAAAATATAATTGTCTTAACCACTTAAACTAGTTGCACCACTCTTGTAAGATCATATTTCAAAAGATACAATTATTTCACCTACTTTAATGAATTAAATCACTTTTAAACAGACAAAAGGAGGGCAAGGGATAATTTATTAATAGCCCCACTAAGATATTACAGAGATTAATAACTCTGTAATCCTTTCTGTATTATACGGGTTTTCTAATTGTTCCTAGCTTAAACTTCCATGAAAGGGCTTTTATACTAACCTTGCACCATTCCTAACAACATATTCTCCTCTTTAACATCAATCAGCTGCTTTGTGATTCAACATTAATTTATTATTGATTGTGTTCTATAGTTGCACTATTAACACCTAAAGACAAGCAGAATCTAAGTTCTTTTTGAGGTGGAGTTGTAGATTTTGTACCTATTTTCTTTACTCCCAACATTTTTTAGAATATGAGCTCTCACCCACTTCATATGTAAAGAAAATGACTCGATGACCTCACGAGTTTGGCTTAATAACTGAGGGCATATATCCTTACATATCAATTCTTTCAATTACCATTATTGATCATCTACCTATATAAAGGTGGATAGAAGTGCATATAAGATTTATGCTCAGACAAAAGTAATTACGTCAGTGATTTCAAATCGTATTGGAATATGGAACAAATTTACCGATCCAAAAGTACTCTTAAGATAGCATACTAACCTGTCTTGACGACTTCCTTCATTTGAATATAGCGTTTCACAAGAAGCTCAAGTGGACAATTATTGTTTTTAGATATCCCAATCGTATCAGAAAAAGAAAATGAAAGCCACAGTTACTTTTGGAAGAATATGAAGCAGATTCAAAGAAAAGTAAGGTATCAAGCGAAGGCTAAGCTTTTCTGCTACCTTAAACCAATCCCAGCAACCCGTTATTATCTTTAACGTCATTAAGGATGTTCTGTGATCCAATGAATTGTTAGTATTCTCTCTCCAGTAATTTGTAGTTTTCTGGTTGTATTAATTTACTAATCACACGTAAAAGACAACAGATTCCAAATTCTTTCATCAGTGGAGCATTTCAAGCAATTTCATTCACTTCTCAATTCTCGTGAAACACTACGCAGAATCAAACCCTTGATACTGATAGTTCTTATTCGTTGATTGCCCACATCTGTAATTCACTTGCACTCAAGTCTATGTTAGTAACAAAGGTTTGAGTGGCTCCTACACCATATTATCATCACCCAACCAAACCCACCAAGTAATTGTTTCCACGTAAGGTGGGTCAGGACTCAGGAATCAAACATTATAGAAGCAAGTAGCATCTACATAAACATAAGTAACTGTTTTCCACGTTGATTGGGTCCGGAATCAGACATTATAGAAGCAGTGAGATAATGGAGTCTGAGAAAGGAGGTGGATGATAGTGCACACTAATAAAAGAATAGGTAAAGCATAAAAGAAACAGATCTTGAGGGCTTTAAAGCAAGATGAATGCGATCTTGTTTCCCACTGATTTCTTGACCGTGGACTGATCTTTTTCAGAAAATTACTTGATAGAAAAAGTTGACACCAGTGAGACATGATTCCAATAGTATTTTCCTTAAAGACACATAAAGATGCATTTCATTCTTGTGCCTATCAATTAAACCTATCTAGTTAAATAATTTATTTTAATAATGTGACTTACCATTAAGGTGCTGTCACTTTCCTCGCCTAGAAAAATACATGTTATTAAGCCCATACATGTAGTCCATAGGTCGAAATAAAATAATGTAGGTGATTGATTAAGCACTTACTGCAAACTTCTTTCTGCAAACTTCGAGCCTGAAAAGCAAAAGGATCACTTTTTTCAAATAATTAGAGAAGCAAAACCCTAGAACAGTGATCTTCATAATAATGCGAATGTTTGCAATGTTAGTAATTTTCATGCACAGATGTCCTAAAACTTCTTAATTTGACTCCTTTAACTTGTCCAAAGGTCCTTTTCTGAATGTATGAATAGAACACACCCCTAGTGCTGTATGAATAGAACACACCCCTAGTGCTGTGGCTTCTATATAAGGCCAAAATTCAGCTGCCAAGTTATATTCACAACAACTTTTGTTCTTGTTTTTTGACAATACAAGTTATAAGAATCTGACTGAAGTGAGAACCAGAAAGATGAAGAATTTAACACACAGTTTCGAGAGAGCAAAACCATTCATTGGAGTCATATTCATGCAAGTTGGTCTTGCAGGAATGGACGTCCTGTCCAAGGCTGCATTAAATCAGGGTATGAGCAATTATGTGTTTGTGGTCTATCGTCATGCTGTTGCCACTATTGTCATCGGCCCTTTTGCAGTAGTTCTTGACAGGTCTCTTTCTCTGCCTACTATATGCACACCAAACTCAGAACCTACATAGGCATATGATGAATAACATTTGCACTTATGCTTCTTAACAGGAAAGTAAGGCCAAAGATGACGCTCTCAACCTTCATCAAGATATTGCTGCTTGGTTTACTAGAGTAATTTTCTAAATTACGAAGCAAATATTTTCTTCTTCATTCAACTTAATCACGGTTTAATGAAACGATAAACTCTTTCCCTGTGCAGACCAGTTATTGATCAAAATTTATACTTCTTGGGAATGAAGTACACAACAGCAACATTTGCAGCTGCTGTAATCAATATTCTTCCTGCCATTACCTTCGTAATGGCTTGCATTTTCAGGTAACATTACCATGCATAAATCAGGATTTGATTCATAAAATTCCTGAAAGCAATAATCTTAAAATGAAACTATTCTTGTATCTGAGAAAGTTACCGTCTCTACCCAGGCTTGAGAAAGTGACCCTTAGATCTATCCACAGCCAAGCTAAAGTGGTTGGAACTCTAGCAACAGTTGCTGGGGCTATGATCATGACACTAATAAGAGGTCCACTTATTGATTTGTTCTGGACTAGAGGAAAGGCCTTTGCTGGAGGAAGTACTGGAGGGACAAATCCTATCAAAGGCACATTAATGATCACCACTGGGGCCTTTAGCTGGGCAGCTTTCATGATTTTGCAAGTAAGTGACTGAGAGAATCATACACAAAGTTTGCAGATAAATTGTGCGAACTATAGATTGATTCCCCTTTGGTTCATTACTTCACAGGCAATAACACTAAAAACATACCCTGTTGAGCTATCTCTTACAGCATGGATATGCCTCTTTGGAACAATTGAAGGTGCAATAGTGGCATTTATAATGGAAAGAGGAAATGCTACCGTATGGGGTCTACATTGGGATACCAAACTACTTGCAGCTGCCTACAGTGTAAGAATAGCCAACTAAATATCTGTAGCGAACTTATCATATGACATGTTGTCACAACTTTTTCCGAGCAAATGAATTTTTTCATCACCATGCAAGGAAAGTTTTAAGTAATTTCAATCTGTTTGCACATAAACAATTAAATACCCTAAAATATTGTCAGAAAGAAATAGCTAGTAGCCAAGTTCGATGTACTTGTAGCCCTATGCTTTACAACAAATTCTATGACCAGAGTCGAGACACTGAAGGCGTTGTCTATCTATCTTCTGTACAACCGTTCCTTCAACTCCATAAATAATAAAAATAAGTGTACCACCGACTAATATTTCAAAATGCATGTGTGCAGGGCGTTTTCTGCTCAGGACTAACTTACTACATTCAGGGGATCATAATGAAGGATAGAGGCCCTGTATTTGTTACAGCTTTCAGTCCCCTATGCATGGTTATTGTGGCAGTCATGAGCTCAACCATTTTGAAAGAGCAAATGTACTTGGGAAGGTAATAGTAGAATTCTCAGGAACACCAAAATGATACATTTGTTTACACACCAGTGAAACTCACACTACTCTAAATTTTACAGGATGATTGGTGCCATTGTCATAGTTGCAGGCCTCTATCTTGTAGTTTGGGGTAAAAGCAAGGACCGCACATGCTCTTCCCAAACAACTGACAAGCAAATAATACCAGTGAAACAAACAATAGAAGCAGGTAGAAATGGACAAGTGAACATTGACCAAGAGGTCAAACAACCAATGCAAATCATAGAGCTATGACAGTAAAAGAAGACAAACAACCGAATTACTTTTAATTTGGCATCCAAGGGTCAAATGAAACTAAAAAAGATAACAATATATCGAGCATATCCAGTTTTCACCTGCTTGATTAAAATCCTTATTTGTCTTACTATTTATGAAATGACAAGCATTGCAATTTTATTATGCTAGGTAAGTACTATTTACAAAACAAACTTTAACCAGCCATGTTTGCATGACTAACAAGCCACGTTTCTAATCATACATTCAGGATTTACTCTTTATCATATTCTCCCTGAATATAGTCCACATACTTCACAATACGTCATCATCACCTTTTCACCATGTCTACTGGTAATCTTTTCAGAAACAAATGTTAGTTCACTAATTGGTATGATAAATAAAAATGGAAAATTAATTAATTTTTTTGTTAAAGAGCAAAAATGGTCTTAAAGATCCTTTCTAATAGACAACTTACAGTGTAATGCTAGCTTATCTTACGTTTCACGTCACTTAAGTTTAAACAGCATACACAACACATATTTTATTGCAATTGAGCAATTAACATTAGGGGTGACAACTGGGCCTAAACTCAGGTGTTTTCAACTAATTAAAAAAAATGATATCGTTTTATACTTTTAATTTTACAAAAAAATATTTTAAAAAACTTGACCAGGCTGGCCCATTGCCATCCCGAATTAACATAGCTGTTTTTCTCAAAGACACCTGTAAGTAAGGCTTAGGTTAATTGCACTTGGAAAAAGCTCTGAGGAGGTACATAACAAGAAGTTATGGTTTTAATAAATTACCGAAGCCAACTTTTTTCTTGACCAATAACTTGACCAGGTTTAAGTTAAAATTAGTTAACCATTCAAACGGTTGATCAAAGTCACAATCGTCCATGCAAATAAAATGGAACCCAATAAAGTCTTGCAAAAGAAAATTAATTTCCAGAAACAAATAAATAATCCATTGGAGAAAAATTATCAAGGACAAAAAGCTTAAGAGGATTTTTTTAAAAAAAAAAGGGAAGCTCCATCCACTGCCATCATTTATGAATTTTGACCCTTCAAAAAAAGATATTCACAATATCATCATTAGTTTGATGACGAGGTTATAGAGTTTCTAGTTAGCATCAGGTTGATCTCCTACTTCCACCTTGGTCTTTGAACCCCACAGTGCAAACATCAGTAGCCACAAATTTCTGTAATCCCCGTTAACTACTGGGGCAAAAAGATTACTTTCATGCACAGAACATAGATGATCCTACCTTGCAATTTGATTAGAACTCTTCATGACAATAATGTCCCTTCATTTTTTCCATATATACGTTGAAGTTCACGAGTTGCAGCCAAAAAGGATTCTGAAAAACATGTAGAAGAGTGCATTAGCTAAATTTTGGAAGTGCCTTCACCAAGACAAATAAACCAGATATTTGGCATCACCTTTCCAAAGAAGATAAGCCTTCTGGTTAATGGGTGAACCAGTTATTGTCTGAATAACTTCAAACAGCATATTCTGAGGCGTGCTTCGTAGCTCTTGAACTATGCCATAAATAGTCTTCCCATTCTCGAAGTATATGTGATTATTAGGGTGTTTTGTTTTGCAATTGGCATGTCGCTCAAACTCATAAGCATTGATTACCTATAAAAGCAGTTCATTAAAATCTTACACGTAGAGAAGACTCCCAAAAAGCCCAGACTGAAAATAGAAATGGTGACTAAACTTTGCCTGACGTAAGAGTTCTAGAAATGGCGTCACCTTAGAGTAGTTGCAGGTTTGGCAGCCACATAAATAACCACACCCTTGTATACAGCCACGAAGCTCCTTCTAACAAGCCCACAAAGAATAGAAAATCTTAATCGAAGATATCAAAAATAAGCATGCTGAGGTGCATAAGAATTAAGATGTACCTCCTGTGACCATGCAACGTACTTTACATGAACGCCATCCAGCATACCAGTGGATAGTAGACTTCTAACATTTGAAGGGAAGTTGTTTGGCGGAATTTTCTTAGATGTTCTTGAATCTTCTTTCTTCTTTGAAACATTTTCTACCCCTGAAGCAGTGATATGGGAACTAGACACCAATGCGTCAGTACTTCTTTTGACCAACTGTTTCTCCGACATTAATTCTGATCCCTGGAGAGAAGATTGTGCCATTAACAGTTCATAACTTGACATTCCCGAGGGATATGTATTATCATTATCACCACTGAAAGATATAATAGTGCTCTCTCCCTTGTTATAGGATTGACCTGCAGACAAATTACTGCTATTCTCTTTGCTATATGCTTCACTAGTTGAAATAGTGCTAGTGTTGTCCTTATGATGAATCTGCCCCATGGATATGGAATTTTCATCAGTCTTGCATGCTTGACCCACATATATAATACTGTCATCACCCTTGCTATAAGTTTGATTCATCACTATATCATTATTTTTCTCCTTATATGCTTCATTTAGAGAAATTGCTTCATCTGACTTAGTATAGGTCTGCCCCATTGATATAAAAATGTGATTATCTCTCTCATAAGTGTCACCAATGGACACGATATTCCCAACCCCTTTGTTATAGGCAAGACCCATTGAAATGGTGCTTTCATCTGACCTGTTGAAAGCATGACCTGTGGACAATGTAATGGGTAAATTATCTACCCTGTTATACACACGCTGCATGGATATAGGCAGCAGATGCTCAGACTCCTTAGCCTGGCTTACTTTCACTTTTCTAATTCCGCCAAAGTTTAAACCTGGCCTAGAATCTTCCAATGTATGAGACATACATAACCCAAATGGAAAATCATTTGCAAATGAATCTCCATCTACCTTCCTCCCCATGCTAACTTTTTCTGAGCTAACTGATAGAATGTTTCTATTATCAAAATTGACAGCCCTGACTGACTCGGAATCAAATAAGCGTTCTGTTAATGGACTTAGAATCGACTGAAAACTAGAAGTGTTACCCCATGAAGGGACATTTGAGTTCAATAATCCTGTAAAAGAATTGGCTGTTGGAAACCCCACTGATTGTTTCTTGTTGGGAAATGCCTCCACATTTGCACCATCCATAAACCACTGATGAGAACGCTTCAGCTCAGATCTAGAAGAACTGCCACCATTTATCTCATTGTCATTCCCACATGCATTGTCCTTTGCCACCCAATAACCTTGATTCTGGAAATACTATCACATAAAATTAGTTAAAGGAAGGCCTTCGTAATATTCTTAATCATTACTCTAAGAAATTACAATGACAATGTGATCACCTGGCCAAGTATGATTATTTATTATCCGTATATAATATCAAAATCATTTGCATGTCTCTCACCAACTAGATTACAGTATGAATTTAATATGATAACAAGAATATAACATTAATACCAATATATAAAAGAAGGTCAAACACCAGAAAGCCCAAATTTATAAACCAGTAGACAATGTGATCATGATTAATACAACCAAAAGAGTACAATTAAAATGTGCAATTGCAAAAGAAGTCAAGCTCAATATTTCACATCAAGCAAAAATTCAACCATTTCTGTTATAAGTCAATCTTGTTTACATTCAGATGAAATTTACCACTCTTGGAAAAATTCCAGAAATAACACATAAAAATTACAAGTCAATCCCTTCTTTCCAGATCCAATTTTCAAACTATAATTAAAACGCTACAAAAACACATAAAAAGTGAGCATTTTCTGACTCCAAATCTGTCATTCAAAGCAATTAAGCTGAATGGTAAGGAAATAACTCTATTCACGATAACGACCAGTGTCCATCAAGCTCAAAATCTGATATTAAAAGCCCTTAGGTAACATATGCAAGACAATGAGAAACAACAAGCAGTAGATGCAGAATTTAAATGAATAACCTAAATGTCCTATAAAGCAGAACATCATAAAATCAAATCTGGCAGCCCATTCAAAAGTCCTATCCTATATTTGAATCAGAGAGCAACATTCCCTACAACAAGTGCACTCAATGGAAGCACATCACATTTCCGCTCCAACAAAGTACAAACAATGATACCAATGAAAAGATACTCCAATTTTCCCAGTTCCCAAATATAATGACCAAATTAGTAACACCCAGTTGCACATTGCCAAACGCAAGGCTCGCCGCGAAGATTGAAACAAAACCTACCATTTCTCTCAACTCTCGATCTTCCACTGAGCAATTGACCTGTAAATGACATAAATCAATGCTCTTTGACTATTAGAAGCTCGTACCAGCCCAGTTTAAAGCAAGAACCATCAGTCTCGGGAAATGACGCTCAATGCAATTTCTCTGCCAGTCAAAAGAAAACAGAGAAAATATGAACACATAAAATAATAGACAGTAGAGAAAATGATATGAGACCCGAAAACAGAAAGAAATATTTCGAAGTCCTTAATTAGTTTCAAGTGTTTCACAACATTTCATGCGATCGTCTAACTTAGTACAAATTTACTTATTTACTCTTTTCATTTACAAGAAAACGATCAGAAAAGTAAAAGAATAATGTGAACCCTAACCCTAATGCTCACTGAATCAAACCAACCACTGCATACAATAAATGAAAAGACGTATATATAAAATGCGAAGATAACCTAAATATTAAAATCATCAATGTACATTCTCGGAGTTCGGAGATACTTCGTTCGCCGGTGACCCGAAAATCAAGCCGGTGATTGTACGGACCACGCTTGTGAACGCGGGGATATCTGTGGGAAGTTCAACCGGTTTTTTGGCTCGCTGCTGTCTGGGAGAGATGATATGAGATGGAGAGCCCCATGATCCCAAGTTGTGTATTTTTCATCCGAACCGTACACGTGGCGGGAGTTCGAATCAGTTTCGAGGTGGAAGCCATTTGGATTCGACATGGGCCTCGCTTACGTCCTACCGTAACTACGACGAAGGGGTGGGAGCTAATAAGGGCGACGTCATGTCGTTTTCAGCGGGGACAGTGAATAAGTGGCTAAATTTTCAATTTGGTGAAAAATAATTTTTCAATCATTTGTGGTATAAAAAGGTGGGGTATGAAAATAGGACACTCTGCCGGTGGAGTTGGTATCACCCCGTCATACGGTGTCTACCCCGTCATCAGCCCCAGCCCCGGGCAGGGGTTAGGTGGGCCACTGCGCAGAGCCCACTTTTATTTAACAAAAAATTACATGTAAAAATAGAGTTTATTAAAAAAAATTAAAAATTTTATTTTTAACTAATATCAGGGGCCCATATTTTCTCTTTCATCCCGAACCTACAAAATCTCAAGACCGGCCCTACCCACCATGCAGGATGGCGGGATGGCAACATGTGGACAAACCACGTGGCCATCCCGCCAACCTGATTGGAAGGACGAGGCCATTGGCGGGGTGGGAAGGCAGAGAGCCAACAATAATGCTGGCTCTCGTGTACCCCACTATTATCAATGGCGGGGTGGGCAGGCTGCACCTCACACAGGTGCAGCCTTGGCAGAGAGCCAGCAATAATGCTGCCTCTCTATATAAGGCAGACGCCTCGCGCTGATGCTCGCTCCATTTTCCTCTTCGTGCTTTTTCCTCTTCTGCTCTGGTTTTGCGTCTTCGTCAACGAATCAACTATCATTTTTTGCTCTTCTTCAACAGCGAATCCACCAACATTCTTTGCTCTTTTTCAAGGTTTATTGTTACATAATCTGTGTTTTTAATATATGTAATGTTTATTTTTAGTAAATATGTTATTTTTTATATTAGATATTTGTGATATTTTTGTTAGAT
>JANZXR010000004.1:32193745-32217980 GCA_027575705.1 Erythroxylum echinodendron | reverse complement strand
TTATATACAATTTATTATTAATTATATAAAAATATTATTATTAATTATTTAATAAATTTTATTCTATTATATGTAATGTATATTTAAAAAATATTTATTTATATAGAAACATATACAAACAATTAAAGAATAATTTTTTATATATTTTAAAATTTTCTATTTTATTATTAATTATATATAATTTTTATTAATAATATAAAAATATTATTATTCGATTTACCGCATAAAATGATATCGAGAATGTAGAAATTCAAAATCAAATTATAAAGCCAAAATTGTTTCAATTAATCATTAATTAAATATTAAAAAAATTATTGAGGGAATATTACGTAGTATGTATTTATTAGTTTACGTTCTATCCTAAACCTCTCAAATCGGAAGTTTCTTATTTTCACTGTTTATGATAGAATGGAACATAGCATGAAACCCTCTACTTCCATCCCATTCCGTTTTATCGCATTATAAAACATTCAACCAAACGATAGAAGTATATTACGTTCCATCTTATCCTATGGAGATGTGTATATCCTGATGCATCCATAGCGGGATTAATGATGCATCCATAGCGGGATTAACTCACAGGGGAACTCTAGAGTCACATGTGAATTTTAGACCGCATTGCTCTAATATGGATCCTTGGATTATAAGTTGATTTAATGTAAAATAAGGAAATTTATTATTTAATATATGAAGTGATATATGAGTAATAATATTAAAACAAAAATAGTGGCTCCTTCATTATCACCTAAAAAATTTTATTGACATAAAAAAATCATTATAGAGAAATATAAATAGTATTTATATTTGCATGAACACAAATGTTGGTCAAAAAGGGCACGGAGGTCTCTTACTCTGACCTCTTCAACGTTGGAACCCATGTTCTTGTAATACTAGTCGTCATCACGGGTTTCAGGTTTGTCATCACTGGAGAAACTTCTCAACAACCCAACAGAAGTTGAGTCGGTTTATTAAAATGCAGTGAGGAACAAGGAAATTGATTTTCAATGCTATCCATAAGCCTTTCAGGTCATGCTAGTCGTCATCACAGGTTTCATATAGTCAGGAGAAACTTCTCAACAACCCAACAGGTTATTAATCAGCATTTAATAGCCTGTATTAGTGAAGTTAAGTTGGTTTATTGCAATGCAGCGAGGAACACGGAAATTGAATTTCAATGCTATCCATAAGCCTTTCAGACCATGATTCACAGTCGAGTTTACATTATCCTGTCCGATCTGAAGTTAACGGATAAAATTCAAATTAATCAGGTTTCGAGTCTTGCCTATCACATTGACTGGCAGGCATAAGGAAAAAACGTGTTGGGGATTATGATCCTGATTAGCTGTTTTTCAGAACATGAGAGCGGCTGCTGGCTTTGACCTGAAAGTACACAATATGAAAAGGCTGCGTTCTTCAGGAGCTAGTGGGCATTTGCGTATGCAGAATGATTCGCAACGGGTTGGCCAGGACCGTACACAGGCTGCACTTCTTGGAAGTTTGAAGCTGAATATTCGAAAGTGACTTATTCTAATAGTTCGTTATGCTACAACCTGACATTGTCTGGTCGTTGCTTCATGATAACCATCTCTTAGAGTAATATATTAAGTAATAGTTCTTCTAGTACTGGCATGGAATCTGAAGTGGAAGAACATGGGAAATGGCATTGAAGTAATAAGGAATGTCTCATAGTAACATTACATATATTTCTCATGTAAGTTTCCTTTCTTATAACATCAAAGATGGCCCTGTCCTGATCAATCCTGAGCTTGCCGTGAGATACAACAAGCCAGACAAGCAAACAGCATTAATTTTTTCAGTTAACTCTAGCAAAAGGAGCTCTATTTGGTGATGCTGCCTGGAATAATTGACGAGGGATTTTGCTTCCAGAGTGATGATCCAATTCATGTCTGTTCTCTAAGCTCTGTAGATTGTTGCGAAGAGGTGTTCTCATCTCCTCGATAGCTTCCAAACTTGGCACTGTTATAATTCGTCTTTTAGGTGTTGTCCCCGTATGCTGATCCACCTGTTTCAGTGTGAACAATGAATAACTTAGAACCCCATTTAGAATTTTAAGGAACAGAAACACAGAACGATCTGAGGAAGAAGCACAAAAATGTAACTTAAGAAAGTGATGTCATTTTAACAAGAAAGCATACCAAATAATCTTTTGTGAGACACTTTTCTGATTTTGTTCTGATACTGGATATGTCTTGTCCATGGTTCTCCTGTAATGACTTCAGCTGATCAAAGCACAAGGTGGTCATGGAGTTCATTTCCTTCTTACTTTCTTGGTCTAGCATCCGTAAGTCTAACAGGAAAGGATTCCATTAGGTTGTCATAATATGCAAAACATTGGAAAAAATAATGTTATCCATTCGAACAATTTACCATCAACAGCAGCTACAATATCATTAGATCCAGCATCAAAGTCTGCATCCGTGGCAGAAGATGTGGATGAGAATTCCTTGAATGCCTCTTGATTTGATCTGATCTTGTCCCTGCATTGGAAATGCATTTAAGTTTGTTTTACTGAGAAATGAAACCAAATTAACAGTTTGGAAACGGTGGAACGTACTTCACGGTAGATTCTATCTCCAGACCACTACTCTTATTAAGACGATTAATGTATGATTGGACCTCTTGCCATTGCTGTGCAGAATCCTCCAACTTACTTGAGCTGCAAAAACAATGAAAATGAGTCGAAAGTTAAACTTCAAAGATTTTTACTAAAACTACTAGGCATGAAATCTTGTGTCAGGAATGCCGTACCATTCCTGTAAGAAATTTTCCATAACAGCCCTTGATTCAGAAATCGAGAATGTATCTTCCATGAAACGTTGTTCCACTTTTTCTACGTGACTGCTTATCTGCCCTCTCGCTTCGGATGAAACCAGCTGCATGTTGGAAAGCTCTTGTTGTAATCTCCTGTTCTCCTGTACAGTTGCCTCCTGGATAGTCCTTGATGCATCCGAGACCTAAAACATAATTTTTTAACAGTTCAAACATCAAGCAGGTCATTGATATACGGATATATGTGCAATTACTTGAAAGTATGATGATTCACCATAGCTGTTTTCTTAGATGTTAAAGCTGTTAATATTCCTGCAATTTTCTCCAGGGCTTGTTTTTCCTCTATCATAGCCTCTTCCTGTTTCAGAGAAATAAAGTTCATTGGCCTTCAATATTCTCCTCCTTTAATCAAAATGAGATCTTTCTTCATCACTTACCTTGAACTTGTTCTCAAAATTAGCTAATTGGTGGGTTTTTCCCACCTGGTTTTCTTCAAGAACTGCCATAACCTTCGAAGCCTGATGATGGAGGTCACTGAAACAGTCCAGCATTGCCTTTGATATTGCTTGGGTGGAAGTTAGATTATGTTTGAGCCCCTAAAGTATTTGTCACACATGTATCAAGAAGATTGCAATAGCTAATCCAGCAGAAAACTCCTTTTGGAAAGTAAGGACAATAAACATGCATCGTTTTTACCTCCTCTTGTTGCAAAGTTGAGAAAGCTAAGAGCTGTCTGTGCTCAGTGAGAGATTTCTGAATGTCCTCGATTACCCCATTGGCCTCACAAACCATGGTACCAAGAAACTGCCAAGACGTTAACATGGTTAAAATAAATTCTAATCAAAATCATTTTATAGAGAAATGATATTCTCCAAGTTGTTCCATACATGCTCAATAGCCTGAACTTGTGATACAACTTTAGCATTAATCTGATCTAGATCAGAGGAAGCTTTCATTTGCATTGACTTGGCAAGCTCCTTCAAGGATGCTACTCCTGAAGTGTAGGTCTCTTTAACCTTCAATATCCTTGACTGCAAGACTTTTGTTGCCTGACAGGCATCATTGATAATGTTACCACAACAAGATCAGAATTCTCCAAAATGAACATAGAAAATTGTAATCTAGCGAATTTTGTCTCTTACGTCACACTTAATAGCTAGACATGATTGAACATGTTCTTCCACGCATCTTATCTGCTGCTGCTGTTGAGAAATTGACCCCATAATGGTCTTGTGCAGGTTCTTTAGACTTTCATCAAGATAAGAACCAAATAATGAAACTTTGCTCTGATTTTCTGCTTCCATTTTGTCTTTCTGATCTGCAGGATGGGGAAAAGTTGTACTCAGGCTGTCTAGAATAAATACCACACAAGTCCCAGAAGAGCTAATTCTAATCAATGACTTATATGCATGCACAAGCACACACAGAAAGAAGGGAACTGGAAAGTCTTTTACCTAATTTTTCGAATAACAAAGTCATGTCCTCTGAAGCAGTTTGCAAATCAGCTCGCAACTCCTTTGCACGTTCAACAAACTTATTTTCTGTTCAAGGGAAGATAACTTACACATTGCTCTGACAAAAAAACTGTTGGATTTTGCAAACGATCTCTTAGTTGGATTACCTGAGCAGAGCAGCTTGGAAATGATGGACTCTTTCTCTCTAATTGTGGAGATAGCTAACCTGTGTTTCTCCTGAAGTTCAAGCAGCTCCTTGTTTCTTTTCTCCAGATTTTCCTAAATAAAACAATGAGATTGAAGCAAATTTCAGAGGCAATGCATTTTATAAAAGAACATGAAATAGACAATTACCTTTGAGTCCTGAAGCTCATTTTCTACATCAAGTTTCTGTTCCTGCTCACTGATGTACAGCTCGCGAAACCTTTCAACTTCCTGCTTTAACGTAGAATAGATTAGGCATCAAATAGAAGAAGGACAACAAATAGAAACCAGGTCCTAACCTTTTCACTGAAGTTAAGATCATTCTCTAGTTGTTCTATCTTCTCAAGCCTTGCCTGTGGAAGGTATTCATTCAAATTCAAACATTTCAGGTAAACCGAAATAAAAAGACGACATGACTATGTGATTTAATTGTCTCTATCTCACTGATTGGTAATAAAATTAATTCTTTATGTATTGATAACTGGTATATGGCCATCCAAAAAAACTCTTTGATATGACCAGTGTCGAAAGAAATTTACAAGGCAGAAACTACACATGGAGCATTTACAGGACAGAGACCAAACATGGTAATTACCTTCTTTTCAGTTTCTTCCTGGACAAATCTGTCGTGTGGAACATAGACTCCATTTCTTTCCCTTGCAGCTCGAACATCTGCATCAAGTTCATTTCTGTTACCTAAGATCAGACATAACTGTCTAAAAGATGCTGAACATCTGAATTACCAACCTTCTTTCATTCTCTCAATTTCCAAGTACAGATCCTTGAGTAAAACAGCCTTGGACATTTTTTGGTTTGCCTGATAAAGTTTTTCCATGATCAAAACAATGCTGAATTAAATAGATTAAGCTTATTTAAAACCAAATTGTGATGTCCAAACAAACCTCAGGTTTGTTTTTAATGTTCTTGGCACGATATGCATAATCTAATGTGCTGAGAGTTTCCTCCAGAGAATGAGCTGATGGTGAGATAGTGGCAATGATGCAAGTTTTTGTTTTTCCTCCCAATGAATCTCTTAACAACCTAGTCAGCTTGCTGTCTCTGCATCAAAGCATATTAACGGGTTAGGTTCAGACAATCAAAAGTAAAGAGCGGCAAGTTGTTTAAGGCCTAACCTGTAAGGTACATGTGTCGAATGCTCGACAAGAGCATTTATAACACGGCCAAGTGTTAATAAGCTCTTATTGATCTCTCCAGCTTCTCTTGCACGGCCCTGAAAGTCGTAAAATGCTCGAGTTCATTTCTGATAGATTCTCCAAGCTAACAGGTTAAGATCAGACTGACTGAAAATGACCACAACTTCTCAACCAACAACAATACTATTTCAATACCTCTCTTGCACCTGAGCGACAGATATTCTCTGACCCTGCCAAATCAACAAGATTAAGCTTGCCACATTTAATTAGATCTTCATCTCCAACAGCTGCTTCTTTTACATGGATGGTAATTGAAAAGACAGAATGAGAACGACTGCAACAGAAACGAAAGGTATACGGTAATGAAACCTTTTTCTCCTGAATTTAGAACCATCAGCACAGTTCAAGTACCAGAAGTAAGAAAAGTTACCTGCTACGTTTGTTTAACAAAGTATCTGCTGTACGCCTTTTAGCTGATCCTCGTTCTAAAAGAGTATAAATGTCGTTTGCACTGTACACAGCTTCTTCTTCAAGGCCTCTTACAACAACACAACCTTTTCCATCCTCCATCAGAGAAATGGGTTTCTTCTGTCGATCGTCTATGGATCTTGTGCTATCTTCTTTAGCAAGTAAATCAGTTATTTCTTCATTATACAACTCCAAAAATGTCACTTTCATGCTATAATCAGCATTTTGGGCCTCAAGCGTGTCGAAGATTTGGCGAACTGCCCGCGGAATAACACCAGCCTCAGCAGGCAAATCTCCACCCTACAGAGTACAATAACATTCAGATTGAACAATCACCAAGAGAGTAAGAGACTGTAATACCTTGTTTCTCATTCCACCCTCCATTGTATATGTTTTGCCAGTCCCTGTCTGACCATAAGCAAACACAGTGCAATTGAAACCATCGAGAACTTCACTGACAATTGGGGCAATAGCTTGGTCATATATAGACCTCTGCTGAGCTTTGGGGCCAAAAACCTGAACGCCATTTTGGGAAGATCAGGATTTGAACATATCCCCCCCAGATAGATTATGAGTAAAAGGAAGATCATACCACGGTAGTAATCGGAAAAAAGGATACCTTGTCAAAGGTGAAAACTTTATCTATTTGCTTATTAGCAACGCTCTGGAAAGCAGTGACCTCTCTTTTATGCTCATTACACGATATAGCTTTTGGTACATTCATCCTATGCTCATCATCACTTAACGGCCTAAATTCCAACATAAAGATAAACAAGCGTCAACTCCTTGGAACTCGCAATCAACATTCGACTAAAAAAAATTTTAAATTTCCAGGCTTTACTGCAATCTGTTATCAAGTAAAAGAAGATAAATTCTCGAACCTAAATTCCAACATAAAGACAAACAAGATTCAACCACTTGGAACTCGCAATCAACAGTCGACTAGAAAAAATTCCAATCTTTTCTGTAAACTGTTATCAAGTAAAAAGAAGAAAAATTCTCGAACCTGCACCGAAGCAGAACCTGAACATTGACCTCTTTACTATCTCTGTCATGACGGTTATAGTTGCAGTGCTCCGATCCTCGGGATTCAGGGCGACGTCGCTCCGGCCTTGGAGTGAGGAACGGGGAAGGAGAGGGAGTAACCCCAAGACCCCATTTCCTGGAGTGATCTGATGGGGTCAGTGACACCATTTTTAGGTTCTGTTTGGTTCTTTTAACTTCTGATTTTCCGGGAAACAAAAAAGGAAGAAACTTTGATGGAGAGGTGAATCCGGAGAAAGAGAGAAGAAAGGAAAAATGCCCTTTTGATGACAGAGGAGCGATCTTTCTCTGAAGGTTTTTGGGAGAATTGAATGTTAGAGAAGAAGATAGGGAATGAGGTTTTCAGTTTCTTCAAAATTTGTAGCCGTTGGAGAGACCACTGTGATTGTCTCACTTCTTTAGAAATTGTGGGACCCTACAGGCTGTGAATTCAAAATCTTTTCCTTTTTCTTGTTCTTTAGTAATCCAAATTAAACTTTCTTACATTATAAAAAATAAAAAATATCAAATGCAGCATTACAAAATACAATTGTGCAAACCATAGCTTAGGTATCATACTTTGAGGCCTTTCCTAATTTTATTCAACAAAAAACTAAGGTTATCTTAAGGTTGAAGTTTAGACTTCAGCTTGTGAATGTAACAATGTTAAATACTTGATAATAGTAGGAATGACAATTTTAACCCAAATTTTTTTTAGCTCAGGTTGACTCGAGTTAGCCCGTGGCTTACTCAATTTTCTAAAAACGATGTCGTTTGGATTTTGTTCTTTTAAAAATTAATCAACGGATTGGGATGACCGATGCCAGATTGCTATACCTAGGTAATAGTGCTAAGCCGTCCTTCAAAATCACACAAGATACGGGCAGGATTAATTGAAGCTTTCACCTTATATTTTTTTTCAATATTATTATAATAAATGAGTTGCATTTTAAATTTAAAAACTCAAATTCTAATTTATTTATAGAAAAAATAAATTGTTTGGCTCTTAGTTCAATAAAATGTACCTTTTAATTATAATCAAGTAAAATAAATTATCAAATTAAACTAGTTTTAATTGAAATTTAGGCCTAATTTGAATTTGAAAAATAAAATTTTCACTCTATCACCTATAGTTAAAATTAAAAAAATATATTACAATTATCTTAAAATGTTGAATTGAATTAAATTAAATTAGCTCAGTTTAAATATAAAAAGCTGAATTAAATCATTATATTAACAATATATAAGAGCTGACTTAAATCATCGTGTTAGCAATAAATAATATAGTATTTTTATCATTATTTTTTAACAAAAATAGAATTTAAAATTATAAAGAATCTTTTTCAAATATTTTAAAGATTAAAAAGTTTTTAAAAAATAAAAAATCAATTAAACGACAAAAAATCACATATCTTTTACCCTAAAAAATATAAAGTGCTTTATCCCATAATACTCTAATGATTAATTAAAATAGCAATTAAACTTTTTTAATAAACCACAAAAAGTCTGGTTTCTTTTACCCTAAGAAATATAAAGTGCTTCACCACATAATACTCTAATGATGAGTTAAAAACAGCACTTAATCTTCTGTTTACTTTCTTCCCTGCTTTACTCGAAAAGTGACATTAATTAAGGTCATGTTTGGCAAATAACGGATTGTATTACCTTTTAATTAATAGCGGATTATATCACTGATTTAACTAACAGATAACATTAACTGTTTATTAAAAATGTTTGATAAAATTAATTATTTAGTATTAATTATGTATATATAAAATGATTTACAAATATATGACCTAAAATTTCATAAGAAATTAGATTTTAACTATTTAATTTTACAAAAATTATATTTATATCTCTAATAAAAATATATAACATATAATAATAATAATAATAATAATAATAATAATAATAATAATAATAACCACCAAAAAATTATTAACATAAATCAAGAGAAAATCATATTTTTTAATTAATTATATTATATTATATTATATTTTAATTAATTACATTTAACCATTATTATTATTATTATAGCAATTGTCGCGTGTCAGTGTTACAGGTGTGACTCTTAATTACATTTTATTATATTTTAATAATTATTGGTTTAATTTATTTTATTTTATTTATTTATTTATTTACATTTAATTATAATAGTTATTATAGCAAGTATTACAGGCGTGACAACGGTTGTCCCATCTTTGACACTCTTTCTTTTTTTAAAAGGCCTCCAATTCGATTAAAAGAACAATCAACTAAACAAAATTTTATCAACTGATATCATCGTAACTTTTAAAAAATCAGCTAGTTGGATTGAATAAACCGACCCATCAGCTAATAACTAAACAAAACAATTAGCATAATCAAACAGCTAATACCCTCTAACATGCCAAAAAAAATGGCCGAAGGCTATCTACCAAACGGGGCCTCCATTTGGATAAACTAGTACAGTAACCATTTACCCCACAAGGAATAAGAGCACAAAATTTAAACTACATATGATGATTGAATCAGTCTTATCACAAAGCACATTAGTGTTTATTGATACAATGGCTCAGCTTCAGCCTTTTCTGCAATCTCTAATGAGTAGAAAGTTTTCAATGTTAACCATAATTACATGCTGGTGACCTTCAGGCTCCAAAGGCAAAAGGCCTACAGTTCCAGGACCCGGGAAGTATGTCACCAACCAATGAAGAGGGGGAACACAGAAATGAAACGTTCAAGACATTTTTGGCCCACTTTTGAACTTTTGTCTACAAAAAGTTCAAGCTGTTTGAATGGATGGAGCTTTGAGATCTCAGGATACATCATTAGAGAGGCACTGATCCATAAAAAGCTACTTCAGCTGGGCCTGTCATATATATATGGTTGTCTTGGTCTCTCCACTCAATCTCCAGTGGCCCTCCAGGTAGATCAACAATGCATCTCTGTCTCATCAGGAGAGATCAGTGAAAATTGGGAAGGATAAGCATATATCAGAGTAGTGAATGTGACACAAAAAGAAAACAAAGAAAGGAAAGGTGTGCATAACCATGGTGGGGAAAACTGGGTGGGAGTGCTTAAGGTGAGGAGGATGGGGATCGGGATTCAAGAAGGTTTCGATAGAAATTTATCAGGAAATTGCCTCGGCTAAAATAGTAATATCAGTTTGTAAGCTTTTAAACAGTTTATCAACTGTAGAATAGAAGTACTTTGATTGAAAAGTTCAGTCTATTAGAGAAATGAACTAGAAAAATTAATCAGACTTACCCTCTCAGCACGACCCTCAAGAACAGCTGCAACGACTGTTGCACAAGCTCCAGTTCCACAAGCTAGCGTTGCTCCTAAGATTGAAAGATGTAGGGGTCAACTTTTTGATCAAGCAACTAAAAAGTTAATAATAAAGTTTCGACAGCCATGTTTTAAAACCAAAGCGAGAGTTCTCGATGAGACATTGCCGAAATGGTACCTGCTCCACGCTCCCACACACGCATTTTTAGGTGTGAAGGGGAGTAAACTTGCACAAATTCTGCACGTTGAGTTAACAAGAAAAACGAAAAAAAATTAGATATACAAAATGATACGGTCGATTTTACTAGGTCTCAAGAAATAATATAGAGAAAACTGAGGCAATAGTCAAATTATTCCAAGAGCTTGACATGCAATGATACCAATATTAGTATTGACAATGTTTACAAGCTTGGTATTTCTTATGGAGGCGTTGCTAATAATCTGTACTTAAGATCGATGCAACTACTGCTTAAAGAAAATGAAGCAACTTAAAAACTCTTTATTAAGAGCTTTCTACGATGCTATAATAAACATCAAATAGAACGAATGAACAGGCAAACATGAATAATTACATGATGCAGATGGAAATGGTCTAGCATTTGTACTGTATGCACATCTAAAATGAGCATGTGTAGGCCAGAGGTCACCCAAAATGTTTTGGAATTGTTGACATTCCCAGCACTGCACTTGTTTTCACCAACAGTTTTAAACTTATTGGTTTACTTCTGAATCCACCATTTGTTGCCGTGTGGGAACACCTGGTTCTATCAGAACAAAAGGGAGGGAGGCCAGTTCACCTATAATTACTAATAAAATGCAAACTTCATATAGTCCATAAAACTCCTAAACTCCTGTTCCAGAGACATTAATTACATATGTCATATGTCCTGTTTCAGTTTTAACGTTGGCCTCCTTACAAAAATACTCATTATATTATACTAAAAGAAAACAAATCTCACCCTCCTAATTAATAGTAAGTGAAGTTAGAATTCAAAGAGCCAAATGAAGGTGCATTAGAAGAAGAAAATTTTAAGATCTGAAAGACAAATGTCTTTTCATAAGTCCTGAAATCTCAGAGCATATAAGAACTAACCTGTATTTGTTCGTGCTGGGAACATGCTATGATGCTCAAATTTAGGCCCAATTTCTGCCAAGTTCAATTCATCAACCTGCAAATCCTGTTCACATAAAGTATAAAGAAAGAGAAGAGTATGAGAATTATAGAAGAATAATGGAGAAGTAAAATTTACACATCTCGTTCAATAAAAAGAGAAATTCATGAGGGCATTTGACCTCAAAAGATGAGAAATAAGCACATCTTTCTTGGACAGGAATCTATTATAATGACTAACATTTAAGAGAAACGAGAAAGTTTTAAGAACATGTATTAATTAAGGAGCCAAATAATTATGATAAATCACCAGATTCAGTTTAACCCGTCTATGTATGCTTCAAGCTCTAATTCTCCAAAGCAGTTCATTAGATATGACATTCTCAATTGTCTTTTTAAGAGTTTCAGTGAAGTTCATGAATTTCATTTTCCATCCAGCACTTGAGATGCCAAATTCTTCAGACAAGACATGAAAAATGACATTCGCATAGCAAACTTGTTCAATCACTTTCCAAGCATACCTTTCCATCTTTGGTGCTGAAAATGACACAGTGAGGGTTTCCCATACTAACACAAGTTGCAGTCCACGTTAATCCATCAACATCTAGCTCTGCCTTAACAACAGCTTCACCTTTGTTTGCAGGCAATCTTGTAGGCACCTCGGATGCCTTGAGTATCGGTTCACCCATATCAACCTTTACCTTCCCATCCTCTTGAATCTCTGGAACAATTAGACCAGCACCAGTATGCACAGTAAAACTTTGCTTCCCATGCAAATTCTCTAGCTCAGCAATGAACCTAGCAAAGCACCGCACACCATTACCACACATCTCCGGCTCACTGCCATCTGAGTTAAAGATTCTCATGGTGTAATCTGTGCCATTAGTCCCCGGCATGGCAAAAATCACCCCATCAGCTCCAATGCCAAAGTTCCTATCACATAGTTTCACAGCTTGCTCAGGAGTAATCCGAGGTTCGTTAGAGTCCCTATTATCCACCTAATTCAAAACCATAAAAATAAAGAACAATATCATCAGAATTCATTCGCCAAATTCAAAACCCACCTAAAAGATGAGACCAAGTAAAGAAAAAAATCCAACACAGTTTTCCACTAACAAAAAGATTGCAACTTTCCCTGTAATTCTCATTATCAGAAAAACAAAAAAAAAAGAAGGAAAAGAATTTACCAATATGAAGTCGTTGCCCAGACCATGGTACTTGACAAAGTGAAGGAGTCCGCTTTCCCTCCGATCAAGGAAAGACAAAGGCGACATTTGCTCTGGAGCTTCAATCCTCATAGACATGGCCAAAGGAACAACCCTGGGACTTCTCAAATTAACAAGGGATTTAGAGAGATTTAATCGAAGTGTGGAAGAAGGTAAATAAAATGACCGAATAGGACGGAGTGAGGGCAGACAATCGTGAGCCGCGTGCGTGAGAGACTTGGAGATGGCGGCGGACATAGCCATGGCTTCAATGTGCTTTGGGTGTGGAAAAAGACGAAGTCTTTAGGCCCTATTCCAGAAGTCTTGCAGTTCAAGTTCGAACCAACTTGTCCGGTTTGGCTTAGTTAAATTGGGACTCACCACTTCAAGTCATTTTAGCACATTGATTTAATTAAGCCACTTTTATTGAAATTTTTCGAATAGATAGAACATAGAATTTCGAATTCACATAAATTAATAATAAAATTAAATAAAACAACATATTCAACATTGTCGGTCGGACCGGATCAATGAACCTTAAAATTTACAATTCAAATGAATCAAATCTGATGAAAGTTCGGAGCAAAATGCTCAAAACAATGTTGTTTTAATCCTAAAATTTTGTAAATTTAAACTCAAAATGACATCATTTTAGAACAACCTCAAGTTCAACTCACCTTCAAAAATTAGTTTAAGAGGGGAGGTTTGCATATTATTATAAATGACTGAATGTACTCACACTTATTCGATATTGGATTCTTGACATACTCCCTCAATCCAAAGTAGGGTTAGATATCTGTTGGGCATATTTGACAAAGGGAAAGAACCGGGCACTGTCCCAAACCATCGAGACAATCAGGCTCTGATATTATGTTAAAAGACCTAACTCACTCCCGATAATTCGCTTAAGAGGAAGGGTTTGCAACTATTATAAGTGGCTGAACGCGCTCATACTTGTCCGATATGCGTTCTTTACTGTTTATAACAGAATACTGTATAGACTCTAATATTATAAAGTGTTTAAATTGACCCAAACGTTTTTTAAATATTCAAACTAGATCATAAGTGGATGAATGTTTTTAAAATTTTGACTTTCAATCAATTAAATACCATATTAATATTGATATGATGTTATTTTTGATGTGATATTATTTTTCTTTATTAAATTAAAAAATAGATTTTCATAGTCACGTCATAAGTAAAACTTAATATTTGAAATATGTAATACTGCGCTCATTGTCGCTTGATTATGAGATTTACTATCCTTGGCAAACTTTTCCGTCCGTTATAGTTCAATTTAAAAAAAAATATCCAAAACGATATCGTTTTATAAATTTTAACTAAAATAACTTTTTGACCTAAGTCTCGTGTGATCTTTACACTCTAATTATTTCACGTTAATTTATTATTTTTGTTATACAACTTATTAGATTTTTTGAGTGTTATAAAAAAGTATAATTTCTTAAAAAGCTCTATAAAAAAGTTAAAAAAATTTTAAAATTGAACTCCCAAATTAAATAAAGTTATTCCACCAAAGGAAACTCGTTAACAAAAAACTAAAGGGTACAAATTTACCAAGAAGGTAAGAACTACATTGTATTTTATATGCTTACCATATTAAGTTAAGATATGTATTAAATGATTGAGGAACCGAGAAATAAATAATTCATTGAGAATAATGGTGATACTTAATTTTGTTATATTTTTTAAAGATAAATTTATTCTTTCGTCATTGAAAGATTATATTTTCGGAATCACGAAAACAGTTTCGAGCTCGAATCATGAAATAGTCTCGTGTAAAATGTAAAGTAAAAATTTCTTAGAGTCTATTACCAATCTTAATTAAGGTTTTAGGATAAAGTACATAATATTTTATAGTTCTTTAAGACACGTTTAGATAAATTTTTAATTTTTAGTTTTTTTTAAAAATGCTCTCTTAAATTTCGGTTAAAAAAGAATGAAAAATATACAGAACATAAACGTCACATTATTATCATTTATATGACAATTCATTTTAGTTCTTAAAATCAAGTTAAACTAATTAAATCTAAATTAACCTACTAATTCATTATGACTATCATAAATTATTAATTAATTCGAGTTTAAATGGATCATATCAAATTTAAGAGTTGATTCAAATTATAATATTAGTAATATTTAGTTATCCCACATCCTATATTAATATTCGCATTTTTCATCATTATTTTTAACTTAAGTAAAGGAAAATTAAAAAAATTAATTTAGGGATATCGATTTTAGCATGACTCAGCTCAAATTTGGCGCAGGTTGACCAAGATATGAGTGGGTCATGGGTCAAAAGTGATCAGGCCACCAGGCTCCCAAATAGGGGTCAGCTCATCGCCTGATCATTACTTCAAAAACAACGTTGTTTTTGACGTTTTTTTTTTAAATATATATAAAGTGGGTCAGGCTACGAGCCAATATGCCCATGGTTTGGTCGGCCGGGTTAGGCTAGGAGCGGCCCGATCCCGACCCAGCCAATTGGTATTCTTAACTTAATTGTTTAATTTTATTCATTGCAAGGAGAGAGAAAAAAGAAAAAAAAAGAAGAAGATATGTCAAATTATTATAAGGGAAAGAAATAATTAATTTGTTTCCATAAAATATAACGATTTTGTGAAAGTAGAATTTCAGAAGAGACGCATGACATGGAGAATTTCAAAACTTGCTGCAGCATAAGAACCATGCATCATATAAGGAGATTCTTGCCATAATCTTTAAGAAGATTTCACTTACCTTATTAGTGGTGAACTCAAGAAACTTGCCAAAATCAGAGCATCTTAACCTTTAAAACTAGTTATGGCGTATCCTGATTTCCATGTTTCACAGCTCTATTCTATATAATAAGGTTGGATCAAACCAAGTTCTTTTACAGATAAAGAAAAGTGATCAAAAGGGTGGAGAGAATGAGAAACATGTCCGAGGCTTCAAGTTTGTTAAGCTCTAAGGTTGGTTAATTCATATCACTCTCTTGTTCTTCCTAGTACGTAGAATCAGGATCTTCCTTAGTTACACCAAGAACTTGAAATTTTTTTACATGGGCAGATCAAGTTTGATCCTCAAAACAAGTTTCTGAGCTTCAGTTACGGACAAGTTTCAGTGGATGAGAGAGTGTTGTATCAAGAAACCATAAAGCAGCTGAGTGATCTATTTACGGTAGCTCTGCAGGAAAGAGATGAAGCAAGAGACTACTTGCAGAAATCAATTGCAAGAACTCGTGAACTCCAGCAAATTCTGAACAGAGTTTTCCAATCCATTTCATACCAGACCATGTCAACAGGTTCACATGTTCAAGCTGCTGTTACAGATTGTTACCCACATAGTTCAAGCCCTGTAAGTGACATCACACAAGGAACATCCTCGCCATCATTGAACACAGAAGCACTAGGTTCATGTGAGTTTGGTTCCATCAGGCACATCCAAATGGGAACTAAGACCTTCATTGACAATGATGATCAAGTTCTTGAGCAACTTATCAAAGGAAAGCAACTACCGAGGAAGGGAAAGCTATTGCAGGCTGTGATTGATTCACGTCCATTGCTTGAGACATCTTTGGACAGTGTTCCTATTCCAAAGTGGCGAAATCCACCACCTGCTGTGTTGCCAATTCAGCTTCTTCCACCTCCTAAGTTCAATGCTGTAACTACTAGAGCTCGTGACTTGCCAAGCAGGAGTTGCTTTAGGCAGATTTAGGAATTTTGAATCTTTAGTTCTATGTATTGAATTTGCAGTTCCTATCTTCCTGTTCTTACTCATTGACAGGCTTTGCTTGCTTCTCCAATGATTCAATTGTCACTCTTTGAGAAATAAGAAAAGTGGAGGCCTTCTAATACCTTTAAGGAGAATCCTTGCCTCTTTTATAAAGATGATACTTGAGTCTAAAAAATGAAGTCATTTTTACATTTTTATTCAAGGAAAAAAGCGCTCAGGGCAGGCTACTTTAGGCATGAACGGGCTAGAGTTTAGACTCGTTATTTCAGGCCAGTAACAGTCAGGTCAAGCTCGAGCCTGGGCTTACCCAACTCGGCTTGGTCATTGTCATCCCTACTCTTCTATCAAATGAATGGTCATTTAAGATCTTAGTCTGACATTTCAGGTTAAGAACAACTTATGACATGAAAAATATGGTTAAATAATACTTAGTCGTATAATTCCTCACAGTAAGGCATACTTCTCACAAAAATATGAAGTTTTATCTAAAGATTGTAAGAAAAGGTTATGCCAGACTTGATTTGAAATTCATAGATAAAATTTGAGTTAATAAATTTTAGACCGAACTCAACTTAAAGAAGACTAGTTTGACTTAAAATTTAATCCAATCTAAAGTTAATAGGTCTGACTCAAATTAACTAAACTTCAGACCAAATTTAGCTATTTTTTAAAATTCAAGTAAAATGATTTTTTAAATAAAATAATATCATTTTTAATTTTAAAAATTAAAAAATTAAATCGAGTAATTTAAACTTGACTGAATTCAAATTCAAGCTCGAGCTCAAGTTTGAAGCCTTAGAATGAGCTTGAACTTGAGCTTGAACACAAAATTTAGGTCTAGAATTAAACTTGAGTGGACAAGAGTCTAATCTGATCTATTATCAAACCTAATTTTATCCGCAATTTAGCAACTGTAATACCTAAAATTGGTCTAAATAGGTCTAACCGATCTAATAATTTAGGCCTAGCTTGTAAGAGGCCTATTTATAAGAGGCCCGGTAGATCAATCCAAGTACTAAGTCTAATGGTATGTTTGGTTCAATAGAATAAAAATTTTACTTATAGTGTATTCCTAGCATTTATGTATTCTTGTGTTTAATTAAAAAAAGAGAATGAGAATTACTATTATGGAATTTTCTTATTTCCTAACTATGGGGAATAGCTAAAGAATACCATACCTTGTCTTAAGTTATTCCATACCATGGGGAATAACAATAATAGTAATAATAATAATACTAATAATACTAATAATAATAATAACAATAATAATAATTGATAAAATAATAAACTAATAATAATAAAATTTTATTAAAAATTAATAAAATTAATAATTAGTAGAAAATTAACAATTATTATTATTACGAATAATAAAATTAATAAGATTAATAAAAATTATTATTATTATTATTATTAAAAATTAATGATGACGATGACGACGACAACGACGACGACGACAACAACAATAATAATAAGAACAAATAATATAATTGATAAAAATAAAAAATTTAATCATAATAAATTTATTAATAAGTAGAAAAATAATTAATAATATTAATAATAATAAGAATAATAAAATTAATTATAATAAGAATAATAATAAGTAAAAAAGTAATAATAATAATAATAATAAAATTAATAAGAATAATAAATTTAATAATAATAAATTTAATGATAATAAATTAATAATAAGTAGAAAAATTAATAATTAATAATATTAAGAATAATTAAATTAATAATAATAATAATAATAATTTCGTTTTTTATTAATTATTCTTTTGTTATTCTAAATTTATTAAATATTGACATAAAAATTCTTTAATAGAAATATAAATAAAATAATACATATTCTTTTTTATTCTTCGTCTCTTTTATATTCTTTATTTATACCCAAATAAGTCATAAAGGCACCAAAGCCTAATACCAAATAGAAAACGTTTAAAAATAAGAGAGAGAACTTAAAAAGGAAAATAAAGGAAAGTGGACCGCACATAAATAACCTAACTCAACCATTCGTTAGAGTTAAGCAAGTAACCGTGGTTAGAATCAAACCTCAGGTTTAGCTTCCCCGGATCTCCCAACCCTGTTCTGTTCTTCAAGGATCTGCACAAGGTTTTTGGCCAAAACAAGGAAAAGGCCAACTAAATATCCATCCTTTTTCTGAAATTTAACCTGAAATTACTCAATTTGGGTGTCGCTTCAAAGTTCCGCTTGAATCAATTCATCGGTCGATTGATGATTTAAGATCTGAGCAGATTTTCGAGCAAAATTTCAATGGGACTCAGAGAAATGGAGACGCAGAGAATAACAGAGTTACCATATAAGAACATGGATAAGCGTCCGAGGAAGAGACCTCGATTAACATGGGACATGGCTCCCGTAAATCAACTCCTTCCTCCACCTCCCACGGTATCAAAGTTGTGACTTTTCGAGAATTTTAGTATTTTTTTTCCTAGGTATGTTAAAGGAATGATTTTTTTTTCTGTTTTTGATGCGTTTGTTTGCTCTGTTCGGTGTTTTCTTGTGCAGGTCATTCCAGGGTTATATTGTGGGCAGGATTTTGGACTCGGGGCAATTCCCAATTATGCCTATCCAAATGCTTTCTACAGGGAAACGCAAATTCCTCGTAACGGCTCTCCTCCTTGGAGGCCTGATGATAAAGACGGCCACTATGTTTTTGTTGTTGGCGAGAATTTGACTCCTCGTTGTAAGTATCACAAGGCAGTTTGGAAGGTGGTGTCTTATAGACTGAGATAGTCGAGACATTGCCATTAAGTTAATGTTTTGAGCATCTCAAATTGAAACCATATTTGTTAATGAAGAGCATGGATCTTATCTGTTTTTAGCTTGTATATATGTAGATCTTACCTGGCGTAATAATCTCTTTAGAAGGCAATTTTTGGGTCACATTTTAATACTTTGTTGTCTGGTGAAAAAAGATAGGAAGTTTCGGGCCACTTACAATTATCTCTTATGGTTATGGATTTAATTGAAAGTTTGTCTAAGACTGGGAATGTAAAGTTTTGGACCACTCACATATAGATCATCCAGCCATTCGAATGTGACTAAATGTTGATATTTATTTTTTGGAGTCTTAGGTGGTTCTTATTTCTTAATTTGATTGGTTAAACTCTGTTTGTTTTTTGCATTTTGGTACATGAGTAGGGTACATAGTTGCTTTTATGTTAGTGGTAAAATTTTCTTTTCTGACTCCCTCTTCTTTCCAATGTTGCAGACAGTATCCTCAGTAAAATGGGTGAAGGTTGGTATCAAGTTGTTCACAGATTTGAAGAAAAAATGTTAATTCCATATTCATTTGTTGTCAAGGATCACTCAATTTACCTGCTAGGATTTGGTACTCGTAAATAGTTTTCAGTTGTTTTATGTCCTTAATCTATGGTTTTATTATGTACCTGTAGGGACATTTGGGCAAGTCTTGGAATGTTTCGATAATGAAAAGAAAGAACTGGTGGCAATCAAAATTGTTCGCTCCATCCTGAAATATCGTGAAGCAGCAATGATTGAAATTGAAGTCCTACAGACGCTTTCTAGGCATGACGTTTCTGGGGCACGGTAAGGATCCCATATTTTCTTGATACCCTTGATCCTTGTAGAACTTGAAGATTTTCCTTGGTGTAAATGGTTTCATTCTTTGCAGTTGTGTGCAAATACGGAATTGGTTTGACTATCGTAATCATATATGTATTGTAAGTATTTGCTGATATTTCTGATTTGGTTAATTTGGGAGCCCATTCGATGCTCCTGTATGCCTGAATATTCTGTGAGTTAGAAAACTTGCGGATGAGTTTAAATGGTTTCAACAGGTGTTTGAGAAGCTTGGACCAAGCTTATACGATTTTCTCCGCAAAAACAGCTACCGTTCATTTCCCATTGATCTTGTTCGGGAGCTTGGCAGACAACTTTTGGAGTCTGTTGCATGTGTGTGGACTATTCTGTACAATTTTCCCCTATATTTTATCACCTTGAGGCTAAGATACCATTAATGGGAAATGGATTATGGACCTAAATAGTTTCTTTACTTTTGTTAGTCCTTCTTTTTAATTGTACAGCAAATACTGTTGAGAGTGGCGTGGGTTTGATGGTTTGAAATTAAAACCTTTTGTTCTTGTGGTTCACTAATTACTTTTGTCTTTTTTGCAGTTATGCATGATTTACGGCTAATTCACACTGATCTGAAGCCTGAGAATATTCTACTGGTTTCCTCTGAGAGTATCAAAGTGCCGGATTACAAGGTAAGCTAGCCAAAAGTTTCTTTTTGAAGGAAAACCTATTCAGTTATTTAATATCATATTGTTTCTTGCATTATGGTTATGAATATTCTTTGACCCTTTCTTTTCCTGACGTCCTGCTTGCACTTTGATTTAGTTTCTTTCCCGATCCACTAGAGATGGTTCCTACTTCAAGAGTTTGCCCAAGTCAAGTGCTATCAAGCTCATTGATTTTGGAAGCACTACATTTGAAGATCAGGATCACAGTTATGTGGTGTCAACTCGGCATTACCGTGCACCAGAGGTTATCTTGGGTAATTTATCTGAGACTATTATGAGTATCATTTAGATATCCTCTTTCCCGTTTTGTCATAGTGAATAGTTTCTGCAGGGCTTGGATGGAATTATCCTTGTGACTTGTGGAGCGTGGGTTGCATATTAATGGAACTATGTTCTGTAAGTATTTCAGTATCATTTCCCTCCCTTTAAGTTTTGGAAACTTTTACGATATACATATGCCAATAACTGTTTTTCAATCAAGACTTGAGTGAAAGGTTTGTACATCATTGAAAAATCGCTGGTTTTTAATGGAATTGCCTGCTATAATTAAAATGTGATTTCAGTTGTACATTGTTATGAAGA
Organism: Erythroxylum echinodendron; assembly: GCA_027575705.1. Lineage (NCBI taxonomy): Eukaryota > Viridiplantae > Streptophyta > Magnoliopsida > Malpighiales > Erythroxylaceae > Erythroxylum > Erythroxylum echinodendron. The sequence continues at coordinate 32,196,701 of JANZXR010000004.1, read as the reverse complement.
AAACCAGAAAATGCTATTGAACTACACAACTTGCATTTGCTTTATTACCTTCAAATGGCTGATATCTTCACAAGCATAACTGGAAGGTTCATGGACATTTGTTTGTCATCCAACATAAGTTGTTGGATGAGCTAATTTTGGGTATTATTTAGTTTATTATTTAAAAGCAGAAAGTCACAACTTATCAATTACTGAGAAATACTTTTATTGTTCGTTGCCAGGGTGAAGCACTCTTTCAAACTCATGAAAACTTAGAGCATCTTGCAATGATGGAGAGGGTTCTAGGTCCACTACCTCAACATATGGTGTTCAGAGCTGAGTAAGGAAAATCATATTACATGTTCCTTCAATTTGTGTGCTTGTGTTTCTTCTTATTGTTGAACTACTTAGAATACTTACATAATTCCTGATCACGTTTCAGCCGTCGTTCTGAGAGATATTTTAGGAGAGGTGCACGATTAGATTGGCCTGAGGGTGCTACTTCGAGAGAGAGCATGAGAGCCGTTTGGAAGTTGCCTCGTCTGCCGGTATTTTAATAGATCCTCTTTTGTTTTATGTGATTCAAAGTATCACACAGCTTATGGATACATCCAAATATATCTAGCTTAACTTTGGGAAACTGTGTCACACGGCGTCTACTGCTGAAAGGGAAAGTCATACCAAAAGTTGTTGCCTAGTTTAAGTTTTCAAATCCATGTCTAGTCTTCAAAAACTGTTTATAATCCAACATTTGATATTCTCTTGATACACACATTTGAGATTGGTATGTGATTCCTGTTAAAGAGAATTCGGATATTCATTTGGTTACAAAGGTTTTGCGTATTTGTGGACTTCCTTTTCTTCTTTTGGTACTCTTTGTTGAAACATAAGAGTAGCTCTTTGAGCTTTCAATTCTGTATGTCCTCTCCTCTACATCTCATTTGCTGCCTTTCTCCTCGGTTTAATGAATCTTTAACTACTGAATCTGAAATTATTATGCAGAATCTAGTAATGCAACATGTGGATCATTCTGCTGGGGATTTGATTGATCTGTTGCAAGGGCTCCTACGATATGACCCTGCTGAGCGGCTTAAGGCCAGGGAAGCCTTAATGCATCCCTTCTTCACAAGAGATCTGAGAAGGTGCGGTTATCCCTTGTGATCACGAGTCGTCAGTATTTATGATAAACGACTCTTGGCCAACAAAGATATACCTCCGAGTGCGACGGTTAAAGTCAAACTCACCAGAATTCTTGTCAAAGCTTGATTGTATGACTTCTACTATATAGTGCAGTCAGAATCGTTGTGAGTTCTTTCGATATTTTTACGATAGAATCTGAAATGAAGAACAACTTGATGCTCTGCCTCTTGTTGTGAGAAGAAAGTGCACCCTTTCATGGTTCATATGTGTGCATTTTGTTTTGGTCCCAAGTGCAGGTACATGGTCGTTGAATCTATGTTGCCTGCTGGCTCAGCTAGCTAGCAACTGTACAAGTTCCCATGTCCAAGGTACAGTTCTGATCAATCAGATCAAGGGCTGTTTCAAAGGTACAGGAAATCTTTGTCGGAATACTTGAACAGGAACCAACGTCGATTTATGTACTGATCAGCTAATAGTAAAACTTTCATAATCACCTTCCAACGAGAGGACAACTTGGAGCTGAAATGTTATAGTCTTATTTGACAAAAAGAATTAGATATCAAACAAAGGGTTTACGTCTTTTGAATCGGTTATAGTGTTCTTATCATGAATATGTAAATGAGATTTAATAGGACAGAGTAACCGGAACAGAATATTTGATATGCAAATAAACATGCTAATATTAGTGAGTACGAAGAAATTATATTTAGAATATAAATTTCATCTTATTAATTAATCCTAATATTTTCAATCATTCAAGTTGAATTTTAATATTTTCAAAATAAACGGAAAATTTTAACGAAATTAATTTTTCATTAGTTAAATGTTACGCTAATATTGATGTATTATTATTTTTTATTTTTTAAATAAAAAGTAAGACTTTTTGTTTCAAATATACTGCAGTGAATAAGCTTCATTATTTACGTTCTGATTAAATTTTAAAAAGCTAATTTTATAATAATACAATCACTTTTTATTTAAAAAATATAAAAATAATGTCATATTAGGAAAACGTTTAAAACAGAATCTTAAATAAAAGGAAAATTATCGAGGTTGATACGACGTTTAATTAACGAAAAATTAATCCTGTTAATTTTCTTTTATTTAAGGTCTATTTTAAACGTTTTCAAAATTTTAAGATTTAATTTGAACACTTCAAAATGATAAGATTCAAGTTGTAAACAGTAAAGTTAAAATATAATTTTCGTTAAAAGATAAAAATGAATTAATTCTGTTATTTAATTGTAAATTACTAATTAAATTAAGAATTTGTTACGTATACTTAAAAAACTTTAACTATTTTGGACCGTACTGCCCTAAAATCTGAAGAAACGTAACGTGGCCGTATACGGTGTGAAGTATAAAAACAACAAAAACGACAGCTTAATTGTACCGTTCAATTGCTCTCAACTTCCCCGGAGAATCAAAAGCCTAGATGCTGATGTGTCCAAGTGTGATTTGTCAGCTCGCCCTTTGGGTCGAAACATCCGCACATGGCCTATTAGGAAGCAAAAGGATGGACCGAAAATGAAAAACGGCAACTTCACGGGCGCTTTGTAATTGTCTTTTGTCAGAGAAGGTGAGCCCAAACTGCTGTTTTACGAGGATGGACTCTTATGATGTGTTAGTGTTATGTCTAAACAATGGGAAGTTCTGGGCCCCACTGATCACGTGGAGAGAGAGAGAGAGTCGGTAGTTGTTGCCACGTAAGTATCGGACAAGTAAGGGGGGCTGCTTTTACAAAATCTCTTCTCATCTTCTCCCCACCAATCATCGTCCTCCTCCCACGTGGGAACGTGGGTCCCAAGTTGATACCATGATGTCATTTAACATTTTT
>JANZXR010000004.1:32159747-32193645 GCA_027575705.1 Erythroxylum echinodendron | reverse complement strand
ACCTAAGCCAACCGCAGGTGGCAGGTGCCCATATTTTACATTTTATATATTATGTTAAATATTATTTTATATTGGGATTATTAGCTCATCACTTTGGCTTTTATTGATCTACTTGCTTCTTTCCCTTCTCTGCTTTTCTTGTATATAGCTACTTTGTTGCTTATTCTCCTCTTTCATTCTCAAACAAATTAGTGGAACAAGACATCAAATTTAGTATCTTCAGAAGCATATTGGATTACAGTATAGTCGTTCAACTCCAGTTTCTGATATTCTGATAGCTATGGCTGACTCTTCCGCTTCATATATACACATGGTATCGTTTTTCCTTTTCCTAAACCCAGTGTTTCTGTTTACTCATCGGACGTGTATTAGTGGGTTTCGATCTGTTTCTATGATCCTAACAGGTGCACCATCTGATAGAAGAGTGCATCATCTTCAATATGAGCAAAGAAGAGTGCATGGAAGCTCTCGCCAAGCATGCTAATATCAAACCTGTTATTACTTCTACAGGTCAGGAACCTTTCCTTTCTACAGACGGTCAAAACAAACAGTTCCTGAATATACGTATCTGTTGACGTGTTACAGTGTGGAAGGAGTTGGAGAAGGAGAACAAAGAGTTCTTTGATGCATATAATAGGAGAAGACAGCAAATGGCGGAGACAAGAGAACGTATTCAAAACTTCACTTCAGATTCTTCCAAGCTAGAGATCCAAGACTAGGTCTAATATCAGTACCACTAGTTCGATGGAGATAAGGTTGTTAGGTATAGCTTTTGTGTTTTGGTTCTGTGATTCCTAGGTAATGATGAAAAGTTGAAAATGAAGCGGCGCCGCAAACTCTCTGTAGCTCACCACCGTCTTTGCAGATAATAATTTGATCAGAAGAAGAAGATGAAGAAGCTTGGAAGGATCCTATCCGACAGGTATGGAGGTTACAGGTATCGGGAAATGTGTGAGGGTGGACAGGGGGTTGCATGGACTCGTGGCATAGCCCTGTTTCGACGCAACTGAGTTGCGTGCTACTCTTAGCATTGTTGGGTCTTTGTGTATTGTCATATTTCTTGCAGTGCTCTTTGTTTGGATTGAATGCGATATTAAGTAAGTGTGACAAAGTATGAGGGACCGTCTCTGAGGGGGTTCGAAGTTGTCACCATTCCAAGCTTTTTGCTATATTATTTGTGTGTTTTTGTTCTTTGATCTTCAAATGGAGAGCAACTTGTCCGGTGAATATGCTAATTTAGGGAGGAAACAAACAATCCAACTTTTTGTTTATGAAGGATGATTTAATAAGATTAAAAATATTTTATTTATTATATTTTACGGATAAAGCTTAATATTATCATATCTCCTCAAATTTCGTATTGGTGCGGATTTTAACTAGGTTTATAATAACGATGATATTTTAGTAAGAATGGCAATGAGCCGACCCATCGACTTGCCCTACTAATTTTTTTGAAATAATTTTTTTAAAAATTAAAAGTACAAAACAACATTTTTTTAATTGGATCAGAGTTTGAATTACTTAGGTTAGGCTTACCTGAGACCTAACTCTTCTAAGCAAAACAAATATCATTTTGCTTATAATATTTAAATCTGGCTTAGGCTGGTCCATTGAAAATTCTTAAATTTAGGTCATGGGCTGCACATTGTTATTCCTATATTTTAGTTCATTACATAAAATGTAGTTACAATTATATTTTTTAGAGTATTAAATTGAATTTTTGGGTCATATAATAATAATTTATAAATTTTATATCTGAAATTAATTGTTTAATAAATTAAGGGTTATAATTAAAATTAAATGATAGATTTAATGATTATAATTCATTATAGATTTTAAAAGCTTAAGTGATTAAAGCAATGTTATAAGATTTTTAAAAAGAGGTTACTTACTGATTTTTAAATTTTAATTTCATCATTTCTTTTTAGAAAAAGGTTAATTATATTAAAAAAAATTAAATATTTAAAATTGAACTGAACGGACCTAAATGAACGAAAAATTTAATGGGATTAACTTCCTGTCAATTAAATATCAAGTTAATGATGACATGACATTATTTTTATATTTCTAAATAAAAAGTGGGTTGAAATATGACAATTTTTTTTAATTAATTAAAAAGTGACTCTCATAATTATGTGAAATTTAATTGATCAAGAGTTAACATTGTTAAACTTTTCATCTACTTCAATTTTGTTTTAAATATTTTGAGATGTTGAATTTCACGTGTGATATAAACATTATACGTGGATCAATAAAGTACTATTTATATTATAATTCAAACTAGCTCTTAAATCCGACCAAAACTAATTAACTCAGGTTCTAATTCATAATTTAAGATACCCATGATAAAGTATTAGCTTGCATTGAGTTAATTAGTTTGAGTTGTGCTCGATGAATAAGTTAGGGTGTCGTGTCAACAATATTTGATTGGTTCAATTGTAATGTTTATATCGCATATATTTCATCATTATTTTTAATAAAAATCTAAAAAAGAGTTTTTTGAAAATTTGGAGTATATTATTAGAGAATTTTAATTGTTAAAGAGTTTTTTAAAGGTTTACGCTGATTTTTTTGTTGAAATTTTTATTTTTTATTTTCGATTTTTTTTAAAGGTGAAAAACAAAAACTTGTTTGTTTGTTAACGTAAATGTAGTTATATTTTTATTGTTAATAATAATTATATGTTAGATAGAATTTAACGATAATTTTATTAGTAAAAATTAAATATTTTATTAAAATAAACAATTTCATAAGTAATTTTTTATAAAATTAAATTTATCTTTTTATTATTAAAGAAATTTTTATTTAAAATTTTGAATATATTTAAAATTTTCGTCCACTTAAAGACTGTTTTGAATTTGTTAAAAATATTAGGGTTTAAATTAGGGTTTAATTTACATACTTTAAGATATTAAGACCTATTTTATATTATATTATAATTGTTAAGGCTATGTTTGATTGGACGTAAAGTTTTTAATGGAATATAATGAAATGTAATGGTTTATAATAAAATGAAATGTAAATGGTTGTGATATTAGAAAATTGTTATTTGAAAAGGATGAAAGGGTTCATAATGTAATATAGTGAATTTTTATTTAGATGAAGGGTTTATAATATAACGTAGCGTTAAATTATTTATCATTTTACATTTTATCTTTAACCTCTCAAATAAGAGATTTTTTATTTTTATTACTTAAAATAAAATAAGATGTAATATAAAAAATTCCTCTTTTCTCTCATTTTATTCCATTTTATTATAATTTTTCCTCTTAAATAACAAAATAATATTATATTGCATTCAATTCCATCCTATTAACAAACCTTAACCACACATATCGTAAGGTTGAAGATAATTTTGAACATCATGAAAATTAACGTCTTGAACTAAATGTATTGGTCGATCTTGAATCCATAGGGCTTAGGCCCATGAAGGTTAGACCTTCAGCTTTAAAACGACCCAAAAAGAGAAGGTCACAACCTTTAAACGGCAGCGCTTTGGAGAGTTCTTCAAAACCCACTCTCATTTCCAAGGGTTTTGAACAATCTCGTCTTCTTCTACGTTCTACCTCCGTATACCATTTCGTTATCATCAGGGTTTAAGCAGCCCACAATACATACACACTATCTGGAAAATGGAGGCTGTTGCTAAAGTGAATTACCGTCACCAACCACTCCACCTCTCACTCGATCAGCACTGTCCATTTTTCTCCAAACCCGCTCAATCTCTTTCCTTCAGAACCTCACATCCCCCGTTGTTGTCCTCATCATCACCGTTCAGATTATCTTCCATCAGAGCTTCATCTTCCTCACGATCACATTCCTGGCATAACCCAAAACCCTCACTGTCTCAACATCCTCAAAACTCTCCTCCTTCGCTGCTCCAGACCCTAAAACCCTATTTCAAGAGTACTGCCGTCGTTTTCACCACTGCCGCCGCTCTATTCTTCGCACGGTTAAACGCTAAACCCGCAATTGCCTCACCGGTTGCGACGCCAGCAACGGAGGAGACCACTAAGGAGTGGGATAGAGAAAACGCTTCGCTTGAGGAGCAGGAGAAGAGAATCGAGGAGCACTTGGCTCGTAACGGGGACGATTTCGAGAATCTCCGGTATTTAATGGAGGTGAAGATCAAATCCAGGAAGCTTCTAGAAGCAGTTGACGTCGTGGACCGCTTAATCGCGCTTCAGCCCAACGACGACGAGTGGCCTTTACTAAAGGGTCAGATTTTAAGCTTTAGCGGCGAGACGGAGACGGCGAGGAAGATATTTGAGGACATACTAGCGAAAGACCCCCTTCGCGTGGAGGCTTATCACGGTGTGGTGATGGCGAATTCGGAGTCCGGTGAACCATTCGATGGAGTGTTGAAGAGAATTGAAGCTGTAATGGAGAGGTGCAAGAAGGAGAAAAACAATTCACTTTTAAGGGATTTCAAGTTACTGGTTGCGCAAGTTAGGGTTATGGAGGAGAAGTATGGTGAAGCAATTAAGCTTTACGAGGATTTGGTGAAAGAGGAGCCTAGGGACTTTAGGCCCTATCTGTGTCAGGGGATTATATACACTCTGTTGAAGAAGAAAGATGAGGCTGAGAAAAAGTTTGATCAGTTTAGGAAGCTTGTTCCAAAGAATCATCCTTACAGAGAATATTTCCTTGATAACATGTTTGCAACCAAGTTTTTCTCGGAGAAGGTGGAGAGAGGAAAAGCTGGACCGAGCAGCTAAGAGCTTGTAGATGGTGCACTTGATTTGTGGTAAAGGGGAACATATACAAGTTATTGCTTTTCCAAACCGTGCATTTATTGCTGTCAGAAATGATTTGGGTAGTGATTTTTTAGCGAAATTTAGAGTGCTATGGTAGTGGATGACAGTTTTACAGATACAACAGTTGTTCTTTTCGGTAATTCATTTTTGCCTATTCTGATATAGCATTCCATATCCTGTGCTCTCTTAGTAGACTTCAATTGCTAATGACTTGGAGATCGAATTGCCTTCCATTTTGTTTCTAGTCCCACTGAGTATGGCATTGCATCGTGTTTGCTTGTGTGATGCTTGGTTTTAATACTTTGATAAGCCTTCTTTTTATGTGTAATGAACCTGATAAGTTTGTGATGGTGATGCGAAGTCAGGTGTTATTGAATCCTACAACTTTGCTACATTCAACCCATTGGGCACTTGTGTCATATTCCAAATAACTTTCTTGATTCCGTATGTCTTAATGTGCTTATTTTTTATGAGGTTTTGAAGTCCCAAGGTACTTAAATGTGTTGTTCTTATCACTAATCACCCATTCAGCTCATGTTCTTCTTAACTAAGCTTGTCTGCAGAAGGAAACTTGTCTGGTAACACACTCCCAAAAGAAAAGCTGCAGAATTCTTCCATGTTGCCATTGTTGCTATTTTCCTTGCTTAGGAGTTCCCACTACAGCTGTCTGCAAATAGAAATTTGAACTGTTTTGATAAAAATGCAGAGAGGAATGTTGCTTCTTGTGTTTGTTTACAGGAAGAGTCGGTGTGTGATCATGTTGCTAGAGTACTGGCCGGGGTCTTGATGCCTAATTCTGTGTATACTATATTCTTTGTTCTCTGGCTAGTAAAATGTAACAAAGACACCCTAAACTGTTCTGCTTCTGGAGCCCGTGATTGGGTTCAATTGAATCTGCCACTGTCTTATTGAATGAGATGGATCGGTATTTGAAAGCTTGAGCTGCTGTTATCATTGCTGTGAGCATAGATTTTCAAAATTTTTCGAAAAGTATATTCGTATTTGTCTACTGATTTCCTTTTATTCGGGATTCACAATTTACTTTTTCTGTTGACTCTGGTATAAACTGCTATCTTCATTGTAGATGCTTATAACATGTCATAAGAGAGACTGATGCACGGGATAAGTTTCTCATTTCTAGCACCTGAGTTTTTGCATCGTGCTCCTCAAATATATTTTTGCTTGAATTATTACTTTTTTTTTCAACAATTAGATTGCTTTTACATGAAGCCGGACTTGGCATGGTGCTGATTCACCTAGAGTTAGATGATTGAGATTCTTTGCCAGAGAGGTTCGTTGCACTTCAACTTCCCAGTTTCATGAGTACGGGAATAGTCATTGACTGTTCATCAAATATTATATGACACACCAGCTTCTGATGTTCGAGTGCAGCTATTGAAGCAGGGTTTTCTTGTGCATGCAGAGCCTGACTTATGATAATATGAGAAGCTAAACACCTTTTCGTTAGTTACCATACTCTGCTTTAGTATGATCCTAGGTAAACATGTTAATTTTGGCAGCCATTGTATGCAACTCTGTTGAACAATAGATCAGTGATATACATGTTGCACGTTGAGCCAAGTTTTGCCTTATTATTTTCCAAGTTTCAGTTCTCCATGTAACTGTGAACCTTTTCTTCTTTCTGTTTGATATTTCATCTGAACAATCACACTTGCAGTGTAATCTTCTGATAGTTGCTAATGCGGATATTGATTATTGATTCATAGTGCAACTTCAGCGTACCAAATTAGCAGATGCATATATGATGAAGCAGAGGATTGGAACACAAAAAGTTGAATAAGTGTAATGTGTGCATGTTGCTTGGTGGCACCCTCTTTGTTTTTCTTGCTTGGTCCATAAGATATGTATATATACATATACATTCATATAAGTGTACTTCAGGTTCAATCCCATATGCAAAACCTGAACTTGAGACTTTTGATCTTTCTCATCGAGTAGATCCATTTTTTGGGGATCAAAATAACATGTGTCCAAAATCCTGACAAGTCTTTGGTTATTAAGAGTTTTTGTTTTTGTTTTTATTTTTAATTTTTAATTTAAAATCTATTTGAATTTTTAATTTTTGATTTTAATTTCGGTTTTTTATCTATGTGATTTTTATAATTTGATCATTTATTAACTAAATATATTATTTAATTATTTAATATTAATTATTTATAAAATGGTGAATAATTTAAATTTAATTTAATAATTTATAAAATAATGTTAAAAAAATGATGTAAAAGGTAAAAACGACAGTGATGTTTTTGTTTGGTATTATGTCACTTGCTTGGTTCCTTTCAAGCAAAAGCAAATCATGTGGTACACATCAGGTTTGGTACACCTTCAAAATTGGTACTTTACTTGTGCCTATGCCTAATCCTAATCCTAAGTAGCACCAGTTGTCAGAGACTGCCTGACTTACAACATTAAATGTACAATTTTTAAATAGTATGAATTATTTTAAGGAATCAGGAGACAAATTAAATTTCAAAAATTTGTTCTTATATCTCTTTTTAATATAAAAAAAATTTATTTATAAATTTTATGATATATGAAATTTTATTTTTTTATGAAAGATACAATACTTTGAGTTTTCATCTAATATTTTAAAAATCGGTTAAGAAGTTAAATTAATAAGATATTGAGTTTAAGATTTAAAAAATTCAATCGGTATTAGATTGTTATAGTCACAGATTAAATAAAATTAAATAATTTAAAATATGATTGAAAGAGAATGTCTTTATTTATCAAATAATTTGAAGCTTAATTGAAAAAAGAAATTGTTAAATGAAAATTAATTGATTCATTTAGTTTATAAGAAGTCATTAATTTACAAAAATTGACCGTCTAATTAATAAATTATTTTGTTTTTTAATAACAAGAACTATTAAAGTAAGTTGAATCAAAAAATTAAAAATAGAACTAAAAAATTGGACAGTCTAAAATTTTTATAGTTGAACCAGCCGAATCAGTTAGATGTTTTTTCTCATTATTTTAAGGTGAAAATGGCTTTTTTTAACCTATACTCATTGGATTTGTATTAAATGCATGCTTGAAAATATGGAATCATAATTCTTGTTCCGGTTATGGTGTTCTTATCATATTACAGAGGATTTGATATGTGAAAATATAACTCATACTTTAAGGGGTCGTTTGGTTCTACTTCTGTTTTTCTGTTGTAATTTTTAGTTATCGTTTTCAGTTTTTTATTTTTGTTTTTCTTTTAAATAAAAACAATAACCTGTTTGGTTGTTAATGTTAACGTAGTTATATTTTTATCAATAATAATAATTACATATTAGATAAAGCTTCAAGATAAATTATTTTAATTAAATAAATTTATTTAATCTCTTATATAGTATTTATTAACAAATTATTAATAAAATTATGTTATTTTAATAAAATAAATAATTTAAAATTTAAAATTTTATTTATAAATTAATATTTATTTGAAATATATTTTAATTATTAAATCAAATTTTATTTGAATCTTTATATATTTCAAAATTTAATTATATTTATTAATAATTATTAAATTTTAATTACATATAATTTAATTATAAAATTTTAATAAAATTAAATTATTCATAATTTTTATTGATAATTAATTTAATTTATTAAATATATAATCTTGAATTAAATTATTCATAATCTTTATTAATAATTAAATAATTAAATAATATATACTTAAATGATGATAAATTAAATTATGAAAAGACAAAATCAACAAACAAAAGCTAATTTTATAATTTTTAAAAATATAAAAAAAAGCCAAATCAACAAACAGAAACAAACACCTAAATAAATCAACAGGGAACTGATTGATATGGCTGAAATGTCACTCTTGAGTAAAAAGTAAAACCGTGACAAGTGAATAGGTGTAGAGCTTTTGTCTCTTGTTAGGTAAACCTGAACCAGAACAGGGCATGGAGTAATTTGCTCTTGGACTCAAGCTGAAACTTAACTGATCTTCCTAGAGAGGGTCCAATTTTCTGAATATGCCATAGCTCTCTCTATAATAGAATTTTAGGTAAAAAGTACTCCTATGATTTAGAAATTTTAAAAAAATTTTAATCTTTGAAATTACTTTGAATTTTTTATAATTTTTATTTTTAAAATATTTTTTAATTTTTGATTAAAAATAATAATGAAATACATGACATGAATATCTTGTATGTATCAATAAAATACTACTTATGACAATTCAACTTAAGTGTTATAATCAAATTAAAATAATTACATTTAAATTTAATTATTGAATTGAGTTATTATAATAACAACAACAACTCAGTAAAAATCTTGCTGTTATGTGATATCTAAAAAGGTCCAGTAATATGCAACCTTATCCTTAACAAAATTTAGTTAATATATTAATAAAATTTGATTAGTCTGTGTAAAATATTTATATTTTATCATTATTTTCTAACTAAAATTAAGAGAATGAATTTAAAAAATTAAAAAACAGAAAAATTTTCAATAATTTAAAAAATTATAATATTTTTTAAAATTCTTAAATTATACCAGAGAATTATATCATTTACTCTCAAATTTTTAAGATGTGATTATAATGCTTGCATAAAAGAAAAGGGAAAATAAAGGTAAGATCATAGCTAATTGAATATTCTTAATTATGACTTTTCATGTATTTATATAATTATATTTGAAAGCATAAAAAAATTTATTAATTACGAATCTCCTATTAAGTATAGATGGTAATAGGCCAAGTCGAGCCTAAGCCTGAGCCCTACTTGCTCGACTTGAAATTTTTTATTTAAAATTAAAAATATAAAACGACGTAATTCTTATAAGAGTCGAACTTAAGCAGCTCGAATAAGAAACCAAAGCATAAAATTTTACAAGTTCAAGTTTTCAAAATTCACCTAATTTTCTTATCAATATGCATCTCAACTAAAAGTTCAAGTCCACTATATTCCTTCACCAAGACCTAACTAGCTAGTGCTCAAATATAAAAATATACTAACAAATAAAATATGGAATCTATTTTTTTTTTTTGGGTGATTGATTAATTTCATTATAAATAAATAAATAACCATCTTTGCTTGATACTTTTGCCACAACAATCCCACTTTTGGGACTTTGTAATTATCTCCTTGCACTCCAAGAAAAACAAAAAAAAAGTTGAAAGTCACTAAAATCTTCCTAATCCAAAATTATAGAAATATAAAAATAGGGTAAGATAAATAATTTTTTTATTAAAAGAATATTTTATTATTAAATTATTAAACTAAATTTAAAATTTTAAAAATTCTTTGAAATGTTTGTAAAATTATTTAACAAAAATTAATTGCTTGTATGTAATCAAAATTTATATAATTATTTTTATTTTATCTTAATAATGGTTTTAAATAAAATTCATTAATTTTTAAAGTTTACTGTTATAAAGTATTTTTAAATAATTTAAAATGATAATGATAGTGTAAAGGAATAAGATAAAATAGAGAATTATACTCGACGATTAAAAAACTAAACCGACTCGATCAGTTTAATTATAAAAATTTTAAATTAGATAACATTTTATTTCATTTACTTTAATATACATTATTAAAAGCTGTCTGATTTGTTAATTAATTGGTAAATTTTTATAAACTAATAAGTCTTCATATACTAAAATAAAGTAATTGACTTTTATTAATCTCTTTCTTCAATTAAATTTCAACTTCTTCTATTAACAAAAATAATTTATTTTAATCATATTTTGAAATTTTTAATTTTATTCGATCTTTATTATATAATTATATACCGTTTTTATTTTATCAATTGAATTTTAAAATTTAAACTCCTTATTTTATTAATTTAATTTAAAATATTAAATATTACAACCAAAGCTCTCAAAATCTATATCCCCGTATTCTTTTATCCTAGTCTTTGGTCCATCTAAAACTATCAAGCACAAAAGCCTAACCATTGTTCCAAGACAATGACAATTCTTGTATTGAAAACCATTGAATGAGCACAAAAGCCCATGCGTGCACGTTTTTGAAAAGTTAATTAGTTGAAACTTGTCCTAAATTTACGCAAATTCCTTCAACCATAAGCCTTACTCTTCCTAGATTTCTTGTTTCGTCTATAGTCTATGATTAGGGTTATGCTTATGTCTAGACGAATTCATGAATAATGATTAGGAATTACAAGTCCTTACGTAATTTGCCTATTTTGATCAATTGAATAAAAAATCTATCCATAAACTTTTCAAATTTTTGGTCAATTTTTAATTTTTCGGTTACTACAATTTTAAATATGGATGAAGTGTAGAATCCACTAATAAGAATTAGGTTTGAGTTAACCATTGTCAAAATGACTAGAACTGGTTAATTAGATAATTGACTCTTAAACCTAAGCTCAATTCTTATTAATAGGTTCTACACTTTGTCAATATTAAAAATTCTAATATAGTATCAGAGCAAGTTTGGTCCAAATTTTTAATTTCTCGGTTGTTCGTATGGATGTTCAGTTCCAACGGCCCGATCCGATTACCACTGTATTTATTTCAAGTAATAACTAGATGTCTAGTCTCAGTTGCAGTTTAGGGGAAGTGTTATAGTATCTCATATTGATTAAACATGAAAATGTTAAAAGATTTATAAGTAGTAAGGGTCTATTATCTAAATGACTAGTTTGAGTTATTTTGACAGTGGTTAACCCAAGCTCAATTCTTGTTAGTTACTATATACTCTGTCTATATTAAAAATTCTAATATCGGTTCTATTTAATGTAATAATTAAAACTTTAAATTTTGTAAATTAATAAGTTCTTATAAACTAAAATAAATCAATCAATTTTTATTTTATGATAAATTTTTATTTGAATTTCAACGAAGACAATCTCTTTCGATCATATTTTAAATTCTTTAATTTTATTCAATCTTTAATATATTTTAAATAGCCTAATACTGGTTGAATTTTTTAAACCTTAAACTTTTTGTCTTATCAATTTAACTTCCGGTCTGATTTTTAAAACGTTGGTTTTGACACAAAATTAAGGAAAAATTTATAATCCCATAACTCTAATTACGGTTCTTTTAGAAATTAAAATTTTATGTAATATTTACTTTTTATTAAATTAAATAGTATCTTAATAAATTATAATAAAAATATTCCTTAATTTTATAATGCAAAATAAGCATTTAGAATATGTGTCCTTTTTAAAGTTAAAAAAATTTAAAGAGTATGTCAAATATAATTTATAAATTTAAGATTTATTTAATAAAAATAAAAATATAGTTATAAAATAAAATTTTAACATAAATTCAAGAATTCAAACTAAGTTTTTGCAAATAAATAAATAATATTGATTATATTTTTAATAACAATTAGTTCAAATTGTAATATTTTGAATAAAAAATATAATTTGGATTAAATAGCATTAATTGCTAGCTTAATTCTAATTGTTATAATTAATTAAAATGAAAATTTTAAATTTTTAAGTTTAAGATTTATAAATTAAAATAATATTATCTTAAATAATTAAGTTAAAATTATATTATTTTAAAAGAGAAAATTTATATTATAATAAAGAAAAATAGAATACCATATTATAGTGATTATACTTAAAATAGCAATAACATTGCAATATTGATACTCATCAGTCATCTCTGAAAGTTCAAAAACTGCACTTGCCAGTAATGCTCTGCCTCTTCCTCTCTCTCTCTTTCTTCATCGATTCTGACGGATCCCCACTCTCTTTATTGTTCGCTATCTCCTCACCCACTCTCCGTACTATTGATGGAGATCTAAGAGAGTGTGTGTGTGGGCCTCTTTAGTTTTTTCTTCTTTTTTTAATAATTATTTGTCTTGAAGATTATACATGAAATGAGCTCAAAAGTTATCTGATCTTGAAATGAGCTCAAAAGTTATCTGATCTTGATTTCTTCTTCTTAAGTACCTGAGTGTTTTAGAAGGTTCACGCGACTTTAGATGTAGTTTAATGTCTCGAAATGGAGTCGTTTCCGTCCTGTAGCTCTAGCATTAATACTGATCGCACCCACAGTTGTTGATTTGGTGAAGGTGAATTGTTCGCTTGTTTCTTTACGTTCTCGTGGTTTCTGGATGATGTTTGGTTGAAGAGAAAGTGAATGAGAGTTTTTAGCAAAAAATGCTTTGTTTCGTTTAGTATTTTCGTTTCGTTCCACTTGATTTCACATTTTTTGCAGTTATTTTCTTCGCCACCAAGCACAAGCAGACATTCGTTTTGCATTTCTTTATAGTTTTCAGTATCTCTCGCTCACTGTGCTTAGTTTAATGTATTAGATTTAGAGGTCAACAGAGGAATTTGAATTTTTTCGGTTTCTGTTTCTTCTTTTGTTAAAGTAGGTGTAGTGAATTGCCTTTGTTGCTTTTTTACACAGTGGTTAGGGTTATGATTTTGTTTGCTTCTTTTACCTATTTTATTGACTTGAGAATGAATATAAAAAGAAAAACAAAATTAATTTCTGTTTCTTTTTTTTTTCAAATTTTCCTTTCTTAGTTTTTCTATTCTTGGTTTGGTGGCTTGCATTTGTGGATTTAGTTCCCACTCTCTTACATTGCCTCAATCTGTTTGGTTTTACTCAAGCAACTTCTGATGTTGTAGTAGGAATTTATTTTCAGGGCGGGCTCAGGAAAAGATAAACTTCTCGAAATTGGTCTGAGATTGTAGTTCTCAGACTACTGATAATACTACCGAGCAGGAATTGGTGAGATACTTGTTGGCATTCATTGATTTGTATGATTTTGGTAAAAAATTTAGTGAAAATCATAATTAACTTAATGAAGTGTGATCTGGGTGTATCTATAAATGCAAGTTATCTGGTTCATGTAGGTTGTTGGTGAGTTTGTGTGGAGATCTTCAAAGCAAGCGGTTGGAACACCAATAATAAAGTTCTTAGCCGAAGAGATGTCAAAAGAAGCTGAATCCAAAAGAAGATCTCCTAATGTTATAGCCCGAATGATGGGCCTGGATGGGTTACCTCCTCAGGAACCTTCTGTTAAGCAACAAAAGAGGTACTCAGGGAATTTACAGAAGGTAGCTTCCACCAAAAAGCATGAAAAGGATGGCATTTCACACAATCTTCGCTTGTTGAGGAAAAGCTTAAAGGATGAGCGAGAATTTAAAGATGTATTTGAAGTCTTGGATGCAAGAAAAATGCAGTGTAGTAGTAGATTCTTACCACAGGCCAATGCAAACTCAATGATCGATGAGGCTGAGATGGCAGTCATACAGCAGAAATTCAAGAATGGTAAACAGCTTTCTACTAATGAAAAACTTCACGATTCAAAGCAGTTTCATGATACCGTTGATGATCTAGACTCCAATAAGGATCTTCTGCTGAAGTTTCTTGACCATCCTGATTCATTATTTACGAAGCATGTCCATGATCTTCAAAGCTCTGCTCCTAACTGCCACTATGGTCAAATCTCATCCGGAAGATCTTTATGTTCATTGGCTTGTCCAATGAGTGGCCAAAAATGCAAAATAGAGAAAGAAAAAACTAGAACTAATTTGACAGATTCTCATGATTTTTTTAGCCAATCTCATGGTAAACGTGATACTCAAGATTTGCAAAGGTCATCAAAAGTTCAACTAGAGGACAAAGATGAACTGGGAGGTTTTGCCACAAGGATTGTTGTACTCAAACCAAATATAGGGAAAGTGCAGAATACTACCAGAACTGTTTCATCAACTTTTTCCTCCCATGAATTTCTCCCATATGGTAGGAATCACACAGGAGTTTCTGGTATTAGGAATTGGGAGCCTGAATCATTTCGCAAGAAAAAGTGTTTTCAGGATGTTCCGAAATCAAAATGTAAGCCTAGAGAACCTAGAGAAATTGCAAAGGAAATCACTAGGCAAATGAGAACTACACTCAGTAGTAGTTCCACAAACTTTTCATCATCTGCATTTAGAGGATATTCTGGTGATGAAAGTTCATCTGACAGGTCTGAAAATGATTCTAGGAATGAGTTAGAGGTGATGTCACTAACTTCTAAAAATTCAAATGACTTGAGCAGTCGTTACAGGCCTTCATCATCCCGTACTAAAGAATCATCATTGAGTAGAGAAGCTAGAAGGAGACTCTCAGAGAGGTGGAAATTAACTCATAAGTCTGTGGACCTGGGAATGGTGAGTAGGGGCAGCACACTTGGTGAAATGCTTGCAATCCCCGATAGGGCTATGAGACTAGCAAAGACAGAGGTCATGAGTGAAAGGGGGCAAGGTGGAGAACTAGTGGGCGAATCTGGAGAGTGTGCTGAACCTTTCGGTATTAACAGTAGGGATGGCTGGAAGGGTGGATGTATCCAAAATCTGTCAAGATCAAAATCTCTTCCTGCTTCGTCCTCTGCAGCTAGTAGTCCTAGAAGTGGCACGGGTCAGGAAACTCTATCAAGGGGAAAGTATATGGTGTCAAAAGAAATTATTCAGAG
Organism: Erythroxylum echinodendron; assembly: GCA_027575705.1. NCBI lineage: Eukaryota > Viridiplantae > Streptophyta > Magnoliopsida > Malpighiales > Erythroxylaceae > Erythroxylum > Erythroxylum echinodendron. The sequence goes on along the minus strand of JANZXR010000004.1, from coordinate 32,178,464 downwards.
TAGCAGGAGGGTGGTAAAGCAAAGTTCCTGTCTTAGAGAATCTTCATTCACTCGAAATTCAAGATCGAACAATTATAGTAAGAAGTGTCGTCACTCTGGGTGCACGTCTAGTGATGAAGTTGACACTCCCACAAAGATGGATTTCAGCAAGAATCAAATGCTGAGCAATTTTGCAGAGGGAAATCAATTTAAACAAAACTATGTGGTTTCTGAGACATCACCAGCCACTGTCGTTGATAACAAATTTGTTCTTGAGGATGTGTTGGATGAGTCCACAAAGGATATGACCATGTCTCTACAACATACAGATCCAGAACTATCAACTTCTACAATGGTAGAAAGGGGATCCCTTACAAGCAAGTCAGATGTTTTAAGCTTACAGGTTTGATTTTATCTTATTGGATTAGCGTTATACTTGTATTCTCATCAATGCAGCACATATCAGTCCTTGAAAGCAGCAAAGGTCTTGATGCTTGTTTAAGTATCTGTTTCAGACCTTTGTACATGATTAAATAGCCTCAAACATTTATTTTGGCTTTCCAGGAGCCGCCAAACGACCGGCCTGAGAATGGCTTGGTCCCCACACAGCATGCTGTAGTTGAACTAGAATCTGCTGCAAGCTCTAAGGAGGATGATCAGCCTACTCCTGTTTCAGTTCTTGAAACACCCTTTGCAGATGATGTATCTTCTGGTTCTGAATGCTTTGGAAGTCTGAATGCGGATCTGCATGGTAATATATGAAATGCTTTGCATATTTCTAATGCTATAGCACTGCTTGGCTTCAAATTGGAATTTGAATTCTTGCAAAGCAGTAACCTTAGGATTCTAAGTTACAGATTTCATCTTGGTTGTGATTACTATAAAAAAATGTGGTAGATCCTAGTCTGATTTTTAAATACTTAAAACTGCGTAGGAATTAGAAAGAATTAAACTCATAATTTGGCTTGGTTGAATCAATCCATAACATATATAAAAGAGTATCCATGCTTAATGTTTCTTCTAGCTTCTAGTTTTCCCTATGCAAGGAAATTGAATTCTTTCACAAAATTTTGGGGATTCCGTTAGCTGCATTATCTGCTTGATGTCATTGTAGTTAACCTATATGACTGCTAATGTCATTTTTTCTGCTCTATAGGATTAAGAATGCAACTTCAACTTCTCAAGCTTGAGTCAGAGGCATATGCTGATGGAATGCTTGTGTCAAGTGATGAAGATGTTGAAGACAGCTTTGTCCCATTTTCTGAAGAGAACGGAGTAGCTGAAGATAGCAGGGACTCTTCCTATGTGATGCATGTATTGCATGAGTCTGGAATTGATGATACTGATGCTGATACTTTTATAGCCTCATGGCACTCTCCTGAGTGGCCTGTGAATCCCCTAGTCTTTGAAGAGCTTGAGAAGATATACATTAATCGCACATCTTGGACATGTTCTGCAAGGAGGCTGGTGTTTGATCGGGTGAATTTAGCACTACTGGTGATTTACCAGCAAGTTGCCAGTCCATACCCTTGGGTGAGACAACCAAATAGGTTTAGTTCCAGGTGGATAAAGAATGGCCTTAAGGACAAACTTTTCGAAGTACTTGCAAGCCAACAGAGCAAAGGTACTGATGATGTATCTGATGAAGTGCTGACAGGGGAATTGCAGTGGCTGGACTTGGAAAATGACATTGACACAATAGGTAGGGAAATTGAGAGACAGTTGACAGAAGACTTAGTGCAAGAAATAGTAGCAATGTAGAGATCTCCAGGATTTGCCTCTGGTTGAGGAACTTGTACAAAAGGCGAAGCAATCAGATAGCCAGATCAATAAAGAATCATCAACTCCTCTGTTTGAGAAAAAACCCAGAATGCTCAGGTTTGATCATTGGAGGTAAGATGCAGAAAACAAGAATTGAGCAAAAGATCTTAGGAGGTACAACTCCCACCTGTTTACACTGCATCCTAGATTTTAACATAAACCTGAGGAAGTATTGAGAGGTAGGTCTGTGTTTTCTTTAATCTAAACAGGAGTACATAAGAAGTAACAGGAAATTGTGATCGTGTCAAAATTACTAACAGAAAATATATAGACGCCATATGCAACACTAAATTGCTATACACACACACAAGATTAATTTGAGTCCACGAACAGTCTCACCAGAATTAGAAAGCACTATAAAAGGAGGACAAGAAATTATGCAACACAATAATATATACTAATAGGTGATATTCTTATATGTAATGTATGGTAATTAACTAACATTATTTTCATAAGTTGAAAGGTGACAATAAATTAAGTCAAATTTGAAAGGAAATAATGAATTACAAAGGAGAATCGATGAGACATATAAAATGACTATAAAAAATAGGGTTAATTAAAAAATATTTTAAATTTTACTTAATTTTACAATTATAGCTCAAATTTAAAAAAATGACAATTAATTACTCAAATTTTAAATTTTTACATTTTAACCTGATGTTAGTATTTCCATTAACGTTATTGACGTGGCTTACCATATAAGAAAGAAAATCATAAACACTTATACACGTCATATTTAATTAAGTTTAACTAAATTATGTCATTTTAGGATTGAAATCTTTAAATTAAACTTGCTGCCTAAAAATATAGAATTGAAAACTCTAAATCAGTTCTTTCCTGCACAGAAAGAAAGATGACCTAGGGTGGCAAAGTGAAATTTCATTCGGATTGTTAAAAATTGTGTTATCGAAGTCTTGCACCAGCATGATTGAGTGTTGTTATCTTCTTACACTGACATGACAAAGTTTGATTTAGAAATTTTAATCTCTGAACGACATAATTTAGTTAAAATTATTTAAGTCTGAAATGTATAAGTGTTTAGAATTTCTTTCTTATGTGACAAGCTACGTCAGCAACGTTAACGAAACTAATATCGTCGGACTAGAATTGAAAAAATTAAAAGTTTGAGTATTTAATTTTCATTTTTTAAGTTCAAGCTATAATTACAAAATTGAGTAAAGTTAAGTTTTTTTTTTTGGTAATTAACCCAAAAGAATTGAAACATACAAGTGCTGATTCAATTAAGCATGTCAAAAGGGTAAAAACACAAATCCCCCCTATAGCTTAAGAAAATTTTAAAATTTTTTTTGATCTTTAAAATTTTGAAAAAATTCTTTCTAGTTTTAAATTTTTTAATTAAATTATTTTTTTAGATTTCAATTAAAAAATAATAATAAGATACTCGTAATATAAACGTAAGACATGGGCTAATTAAATGTTACTAATATGGTATGATTGAATCAATTAAAATTGATTTACATTAATGACTTAAAATAACTTTAATAAATTTTAACTTGAATTAAATTTAGTTAGTTAAGTTCGAATTTAAGAGGCCGCTTGAATCGTGGTGAGGGTTTTTCTTCTAAAAAATTGTAAATTAGGAATTTTTCTAGTTGATATCTTTTAACTAAAGTTTAAGAAAAGGTCTAAGAATTTTTTAAATTAAAAGTAAAGATCTTTTTTGAAAATTTTAAAATTTAAGAATTCTTTTAAATTTCTTAAATTACCTGAAAAGTTTGTATCTTTTATTCCGTATCAAATATAATGACAATTAAAGATGGTTAGGGATTTATCTTTCATCTTTTAGATAATTATTTTTTTATACAAATGAGATTCTATAAGTACTTTTTTTTTTAAACGAAAAAATCTGTAATAGTTATTCTTTAGATATGTACCGGGTAAATATTTAGATTAACATAATATTCTACAAATCACGCCAAGAGGATATTTTGCACTAAGCAAATCCTGTACGATAGGCTCGATCGAGCGAGTGTAAATAAGGAGATTAGAATATAAGACTTTTTGACCCCATGCCCTTCTCACCCTACCATAAGCACATTAAATCTTTTCTTGGAACTTCTTTTTCTCAAACGTATTAACCTATGTCAAGACAGTGTAGGAGGAGGAGGAGGGTGAGGAGAGTCAAGAAGACTAGGTGCTGAGGGAGGGATTGGCGCAAATTTTGGCAACAAACCGAAATGAATCCTTTTAAGAGTTGAAGAACTCGTAGAAGTTGAGACTGATGATGATAATGTTTCCAGAGAAATGGGAACTGTCATTAGCTCTCTATTTGGTTTGGCTTCATCTAGAGAAAGTGCAAGCACCGCCATGGCCAACTCTTTAACATTATCTTCTTCACCATTTCCATTCTCAACTCTCTGTGTTTCTGTTGCACCAACATATATGTTTGGCTGCGTTCTCTTTATATATAGAGCAAGATGTATACTTAATTGAGATTTTAATTCAGTCAATAATAATAATTGAATAGTTATTAATTTATATAAGACTAAATTTGTAATCAAAATCTAGGGATTATCTTCAACAAACTTGGTGAGATAAGTCATTAAAATTGATAATAACTAACAACTTGTTGTTCTTATCCATAATTTAATTTGAATAGTCGTGTATTCAGGGTAATTAATAGAATTCGATCAACATGAAAACTGATAGAACTTATCTTCACCATATCTTGTTAATCTAATCTAATAACTTAATCGTAGTTAAGGAAGATCAGAAGAACATAATTAAGAACACTTAAAGAAGAAAGTTGAAATAATTATATAGAAATTAAGTAAAGTAACGAGAATTCTATATATCTTAAGAACACAGAAAACAATAAATGGGTTCACTAGAAAGTGGAGAACTTGAATCAACTAATGATTAAACGAAGAACCTGAACTAAACAATAGGTTTTGCTGCTATTGGATTCATATGGTAACTACATCCATCAATCCATCGATCTGTCGTCTGCAAGTTGTCAAACTTTGTTAAAGTTCAAGACCAAATGGCCCTGTTGGATCCAACTGTTTACACAGAGCTAAATAAGTAAGATAAAGAACACGATCCTTAGCTCCTGTCCTGTGGTTCTCGGTGTGCTTGCAGAAGTGCTTGAGGTGACTGAGTTTGCAGCATCCAAGCATTTGTCCCAGAAGCAGAAACAGCCAGTTGATGCATGTTTTCTCTTTCGGGAAGACTGGTTTCACAGAGTTGCTATGGTTGCACAACTTGCAGTCCGGTAAAGTCGGATTCATCCAAACCGACGGTGCTCGATCGTGCATGCTGTACTTGTTCTTCAATATAAACGACGCAACCTCTCCAAACTTCTCTTCAAGATTGTACTCCATTTCGTATGTTTTGTCACATCTCTTGCACTGAACTTCGCCTGAAATAGTTTTGATGCCATTGGCCAGAAGATACTTGAGGCTATGAACTGTGGCTTTCCTGTTCGTGGCCCATGGATACGGTGCAGGTATAGTTTTGCTCTCATCATCTTCGCTTGAAGTCTGGTTTGGAGGTCTACGGGTTCGAGAACCCGAAGAACGAGACAGCACAATGACCTCTTGTTGCTGAGATTGAGGAGGCTCATTAGGTAGTTGTGGCAGCTGTTGTGGCTGTGCCGGCACTGGATAGTAAGCCACCGGAGGAGGCAAAAAGGGTTGAAACGTGAGAGGAGAGAACTCTTGACGGGTTGGTGAAGAAGGGGGGTTAAAATAGGATCTGCCAAGTGAGAGTTTAAGCCAATCATCGTCGTTGTCATCATCATCACAAGAATGTTCTTGGTGTTGTTCAGGATAATATGAGTTATACATGCTATCCCTGTTTGTTGGAACTGGTTTCAGAAAGTGAAGACAAAGAAGTTCAAGATGTTAGAGAGAACCGCAGAGGAAAAAGAAAAAACCAGGGTGGGTAAGACAAAAGAAGGAGAAGACAGGAGGGAAGTTATTTAAATGAGAAACCGAAGGAGAGAGTTCGAGAGTATTAAGGAAAGTGAAAGTGTTTAGATGTTGTTGAGGTAGTTGACACTTTTGAAAACTGAAACTTGCGTGTCTGTTAGATTATGGGATGAGATGTTCAGGAAGTGGGAAGCAAGACGTGAGGTGAAGGTGATAATGTAGGGGTGCGCGCGCACGTGTGAGTGATTTATTCGGAATTTTTCACGTTTCCATCTCTCTCTCTCTATTCTTCAATTACTTATCCAACCAAAATCATAATTACGTAATTATAAATATTAAATGCATTAATCATATTTAAATGAGTTTATCTTTAGTTTGAATATAGTTAAATTTAATATTTTAAGAATAAATTCTGCATTGAAATTCCAACTTTTGAATCCTTTTTCATGGTTAATTACTATATTATTAAATTAAAATTTAATAAAATATCTAAGTGTTAAAAAATATTATATTATTACTATAATATTTAGAGTAAAAAATTATTTTTAAAATTTTTTATTTATCTTGTCTAATTTGAATAGAATAAACTAATAAAATATCAAGATAACATTTTTGAATGAATTTTTATAATAAATAAAAAAGTGAATTTAATATTTATTTTCATTAGAAAATATAATTATCATAATTATACTCAACATACATGAGAAGTAAGTTGATGCTTACCTTATTCATAATTTAAATCATCATAGTTATCATTTTCTTCATATTATGTTTTAAATCTTGTTTAAGTTTATATTCATGTCCGAACAATTTCATTTATTATAAATAAATAGATTGTGGTAAATTTTTTAGTTCACTAATTATTATTTTAAAAAACCAATAAGACATTAAATTAGTAAAAAGAAAAATTCAAAATTGAAGATTTAACCAAAATTATTTCATTATAAAATTGACATATAATACATAAAAAAGTAAAAATTATAGGATAAGTAAATAAATTTAAATATGATATATAAATCGAATTAGTTTGAATGGTACAACTGTAAAAACTTTGAATCAACTAACTTATTGATTCAGTTTTTAACTTTTTAGTTCGATTTACTTTAATAATTTTTGTCATTAAAAATCGATTTTTGTAAACTAAATAATTTTTATAATTTAAAATAAAATAATTAATTTTTATTTATCAGTCTTTTTTAGTTAAATTATAAATTAAGTACCGTCTCATTTAATCATGTTTCAAATTCTTTTAAACTTAAAATATCTTATCTTAATATTTAACTTTCAGATTGGTCTAATCTTGATAAAACTCCATCTCTATCAATTAGGGCTAGCTTGTAACTCCTTTTTCTTTGTCTTAGAATACCATTGTCAATTTTTTAATAAAATATATAAGTATTAAAATAATATTTAAGCTCATGGTTAATCAATGTTATTGTGAAATTTAAATTTTATATGTTTATTTTCAAATTAGTTATATATTCAATCTTCCAAAAAATACAAAAAGGATTCATAAAAAAATGAAGAATTGCTAGACCAATCAAATACACAGGTTGAAAATTGAGATTCAATTAATACTAATGTTTTACAAAGTGTAAACTACCTTAAAAAGATTCATTTACTATTAAAATGTCATAATTGATTAAAAAATAAATAAAATTAAATAATTGAAATACATTTGAAGAAGAATGTCCTTATAGATCAGGAATTTGAAGTTTAATAAAAAAAGAAACTATTAAATAAAAATTAATTAGTTTATTTTAATTTATAAAATCTAATTAATTTAGTCAATTATTTAATAAATTGATCATTTTTTAATAATAAAGATTATTAAAGTGAGTAAATTAAAAACCGAATCAAAATTTAATTAGTTTAAATTTTTTACTGTTAAATCAATCGAACCAGTTTAATTTTATACTCATTGATTATTACATTCAATACCTTTTCTTCATGCATAGCAATAAATAAATAAATAATAAATAAAATATATTAAAGAATATAGTGAAGTTTATTTATTTATTCACTTATTTTATTTTTTATTTTTATTCCTTATCTTGTTCTATATTTATTGTAGAATTTATTTTATTGTTAATTTTTATATTTTTATTTGTACGTATTTATTTATATTTTATTAATATTATCTTTCATGTCTATTTTTATTTTTATTTTATATTTGTATACTAATTATATATAAATGGATAGATTAGATGTCGCTTCTCTATGCATCCTCAAACTCTGCATAAAGCTAAACTTTTAATGAGATGTCGTTGTTGTTACCACTTTAGACAACTTCTGTCCTTCTAAGCCATAACCGAATTACACCATAACACTAACTCTTTTACTTTATTTCCAAAAATAGCATTTTAATAGAAGGGATCTTTACGGGTGAGGGATAAAATACTATAATAATTAATAGGCTTGACAAAATTAGTTCGGTCTGAACTAAAGTCAACAGATCCAACCCGAAATGACTAGTTTGAAACCTAAATTTTTTTAAATAAAACGATGTCATTTTTAAATTTTACATTATATATTTAATTCGGACTATTTAAGTCCCTTTTTTTTTATACAGAAGAACTTGTAATTGTTATCTTTTAGATGCACACTAAGTAAACTTTTATATATATATATATATATATATATATTTTTAAGGGAAAAGATTTAAAATTACACAATACGTCGGAAAAGACAGGTTTCTGATAAATCCTCTAAAAGGATCATGTGGCACCCTATAGGAGGTGTGCAAAATAAGTGATTCCGACATCAAAATGGCCCGCATATTTGACAAGCCAGTCGGTACATCTGTTGCTCTTTTGATAAATGTATCGATGAACAACAGTCCAGTTTCGATTGAATAGTTTATTGATGCCTGGAACTAGAAAGCTGAGAGATCGGGTCCGGTGAACCGGGGAAGAGAGGACATCGATCACTGCTGTGGATTACCATCCCAAGCTCGATTCGGCAATATCCCAGATTCTACACAAGGGTCAACCTGGTCAAACTTTTATATTGACGCAATAGTTGACAAATCATATTAACCGAACATTTTGCATTAAGTAAACTTTATACGACAGGCTTGATTAAAAAAATGTAGATATAAGCGTCGCCCAAGTCTGATAGAGCTCGGAGTCTCGACCTAGATCGAGCTTTGAATCGAGCTACTCAACACATTTTTTTGGGGCTAGGCTCGAGCTATGATAATCTATCACCACTTAAATCATTTTTAACTGCGACTTAAATCATACAGTGCAGGTTACATTAGATTAACATTCTAGACCATAATTGCAATTTAAAACATCGGTATCAACTGGTTATCATTTCTTGTGTTCTGGGTTGTTTGAGCCATGAACTGGGATTGCAGGAGACCAGAATTGAGCATTCTTCACCTTTGACACGCTCGCTAGGACACTCACAGGCGTCACATCTCCAACAATCGTCACCTTCTTCGCTGCAAAGTCTATGCTAAAGGATGTCACACCTGTGCATATAATTAATCACAACATCAGTTCAGGGATTTTGTATCATCAAAAGGCAGATCGGTTGATTAACTTCAAGAAAAAGAATAATGGATTTAGTGAAACAAAGGGTATGCAGAAAATCCAAGTGAAGCAGAGTTGGATATGGAAGGAGAGGCACAGAATAGAAGTAAGAAAGAGACAAAGAGATGAGTTCATACCTTCCATTCTCGATAAATGTTTCCTCACTTTTCCTTCACACCCCTTGCAGTGTAATGAAACTCTCAAAACCACAACCTGAAACATCCAAACTCATCAACTGAACAATCTTAAACTCGGCTCTTAAGCTTCAATATGTAGAAACAAAGAGACCAAACCTGGTTTGGAGACCTGTCTGAGCGGGAAGACAAAGACTTTGATGAAGTTGTCGACTCACTTTGATTCTGAGCTTGAGTTTTGTCGGATTCAGCAGGAACCAGTGACAAAACAGGATCAAAATCTGGTGGCAACCCGTCAAAGAAAGCTGTTTCACTTAAAAGATACCTAGACGACTCTGGAGGGGTGATAAAATCACTAGGACCACTCCAGCTCTTCTTCTCAACTTCTTTTCCCAAAGTAGAACTCCTCTTAACATCTTCACTTGGCTTAAAAGAGACTTTCTTTCCACTTTGATCCTTCGTTTTTGAAGAAGTTCTTTTGCTTTTATCATTTTTCTTGTTGATATTAGCCGAGGAAGTTTTACTCTTGTGAGGAAGATAATAAGGTTGTGGGTCGATGGGTGGTTGTTCAGAAGCACAATTAGGTACAGGAAAGCTCCTGGGGTTTCGTTTCTGGTCTCTGATGATGGGATTATGGCGGTCTATTGCTCGGCCGCCAAATTGAGTGTTGGATGATGATGGAGAGGAGGAGGAGGAAGGTTGATCCATGTTTAAGCATATGGCTGCTGAAGCTTGAGAGCACAAAAGATATCAATTCCTTTCATGATTGTTTAGTGTAGAAACAGGACTTCTCAAAGAAGGTTGGTTTGCCATAGCGTAAGACCTTTTAATCACACCATTTGGTTTGTTTTTACTTGCTGGTAGAGAGTACTCAACTTGGTTGTATCCCAGGTTTGTAATAAGTACATCTTTGTGAGGTAGAATTTGGGAAGAGGGTGCCTTAACATTACAAACAGAAGTTAAAACATTCGAGATTACTCGGGATTATACACGAAAGATCGGAAAATATAAATAGAGATGAAGATAGTTTCAGAGTATGATTATAATTGTGGAACATTACTAAGATTCTAAAGGAACATATGCTTCCATTGCCAGAGATTAAACTGAATGGAATTGTTTCTTCTTGTGGACGGTGATAGACACAAAAGTCTCTTTCTTTCACATTCATCAAGTCGATTTCTATCCACAAAGCTTATGGAATCGGATGCTAAGTTTTCTTTAACTTTACTACCTCCCAGCCAACTCATATTGCATATTATAACGTTGCGTACTATTTGATCTTTCTAAATTTTACGAATTTTTTATTGAATTGTTATTGTTATCTTTTCGTTATTTATATTAAATTCTTGAATAATTTTTCTGAGCAAACCTAGCTACCTTCATTCATTGAAATTAAATTTCTTGATTTGCATCTACCAAAATTTAAGATGTGGGGTTCTTTTAAAGATGATCCTTTTGAGTTGTTTTTTCTATTTTCAGTTCTTTTTGGCCTTTTCTCCTCATTTATAGCTAACAATCTGGATGCTAATGATTATTGATTCGTACCTAAAGTCACATCGTATTGGACATAGTAGTTACAAGAAGGGCATCCTTTTCATCTGTTAGCGATGACCTATAACGTGTTCAAATTGTGCATTAGCTTCCACGATTGACAGATTGCAAAAAGCTTGTACCAACAAGTTCAGAGTAGCTAAAAACCAAAGGATTTGGAGAAAGCTAGCCGACCATTGTGGTCCAAATGTTACGTGCGTGCGTGTGCGGGCGTTTTAGTTTTTGACAGGAGTAAGAGATTGGCGTCGTGTACTATACTACGTGGGGTTGGTGTCAGAGGTCCTTCTATTATCTTTTTCAGTTTCACAATGTAACGAGTGCCCTGCAAGTGAAGGTGCTTTTAGTTTCTTTTGATGGTCCAATACCATAGTGTTAGCTGAAGTTAAGGGATACCTTATTTGGTCCCCAATTTTGCCGAAGCATCGATCAAAAGAAACAAGGACGTCAAAATCGGTCCGACTTGTATTTTGACCCGAATTGACTAAATTATAGATGGGTCATGGGTTGAGGTAAGGCAAGATTGTTACTTCTAAAATGATGTTGTTTTGAAAATTTTTCTTTTAAAAAAATTGATGGGCTGGATTAGGGATTGTTCGGACTCAACCTGATCTATTGATATTTTTAAAAAGAAACAAAAATCTCTTATTTTAAAAAATTATAAATACAATGACAAATTACATAGTTTAAAGGCAAAAACAGACCGTAATATGAAAATTATTTTCTCCCATTGTCAAATTGTTTTACTTAATATTTTAAAAATCGAACCTAATATTAAACCGATAAGATACAAATTTTAAAGTTTAAAAATTCAACATTATTAGATCGTAAAAAAAAATATATAATACAAATTAAAAAATAAAAAATTTGAAATAAGATTAAAAAAGAAGTTTTCCTTCCCTGTAAGTTAAAGTTTGATTGAAGAAAGAGACTGTTCAAAAAAAATTAACCGGTTTATTTTAATTTATAAAGATTGGGTCAATTAATTAATAAATCGATCAATTTTTAATAATAAGGGTCATTAAAATAAATTAAATTAAAAATTAGAAACTGAACCAAAAAATTGGTCGATACAAAATTTTTATGATTAAACCTTTACTCCCATTTCGCCATATTTTAAAAATTAGACCAAAAATTAAAAAATCTATATATAATAAAATTTTAAAAGTTAAAATAAGATTGAAAAATTATCCTTACCCATAAAACTGGTAAAAAATATTAAAGTTTAACTAAAAAAGAGACTATTAAAACAAAACTATCTTATTTTAATTTACAAAAACCAATTAATTTATAAAAAACAATTGATTAATCAATAAATCAACCAATTATTAAAAATAAGAGTTATTAAACTAAATCGAATCGAAAAATTAAAAACCAAACTAAAAAATTAGTCCATACAAAATTTTTATAATTAAACGAATTGAATTGGTTCAATTTATTTAATGATTGGTTTTACATTCTAAATTATAGCTTCATATAATTTAAACTCTTTTCCATGTGACTGGAAGGCTCAAAGTCATTGGAAGATGGAGAATGAAAATAACTCAGAACAAACACAAAGACATGCACATTGCATAACTGTCATAAAAGTTTATTAAGTTTCACTAGATCTGACCCTGATGCAGTTCAGTACAGAACAAAGGTTTCAAAATTTGTTCTAATGAGAAAAAATAAAAGAATATCAATTGTGCCAATGAGCATAAGGCACAGATTAGCAACAGATACACTGACCATATAAGAAGCAATACACTGTTATAGTCCTCCCAAGTTACATTACCATCGATCAGCAGTCATAGAATGAACAAATAGTAACCACTTGCTCTTTCAACACTATACATAACGAGTGTAATATCTAAAGCTGCTTCCCTTCATCTTCGTTCATTATGCGGTTGCGGAAATCTCTGACCATGAGAGGCAATCCCTCTCTCAATGAAATTTTGGGTTCCCAGTTCAGTTGTTCCTTTGCTTTGCTGATATCTGGTTTTCTTTTGTGTGGATCGTCAGCAGTATTTGGCTTGAATTCTATGGTTGCGCTTGAATCGATTGTTTCTTTCACAACCTAAGAATTCATTTTTTAGGATGTTAATAGAAGCAAAAAACCTACCCAAATGGCTTCCCACCACTATGCACGTAAGCAAATAAGTGGCTTGATAGCTTTTATTTGCATTTGAAAGGAACTACAAGAAAGACATACCTCAGCAAGCTCTAGCATAGTGAATTCCCCTGGGTTGCCAAGATTGAAAGGTCCCACATGCTCACCTTCCATTAATGCCACCAATCCATCTACCTGTTATTGAAAAAGTTCTTGTCATATTCCAGCAACTAACTTCTGATTCAGACGAATATCATATGCCATCAACATTACGTGAAACGTGCCTAAGGATAAACACATGTTCAGGGTTACTCACAAAAAGTTATTTGTTATTCTCTCTACATTAAAGCAACATCCTGTGGATTTCCTATTATTGGCAAGAATAGAGACCAGGGCCGTATTTCCCATCATTCCATGTCAATTCATAGGGATATCCGAGCTCAAAGAATAACCTCAAGTGACTAGTATACACTTGTGAGAACCATGAAATAAGGTAGATACCAAGAGTAAACGGCTTGATGAAATGAAACTAGGTTGTGAAGTACTAGCCTTCCTTCCAATTATTCCACATATTAAGTTGAAAAGCACGTAATGTATGCAAAATATCACATTCAGTAAATTTTAAGAGTAGAATCAAAGAGAGAATGCATAAATATTGTCCACTATACCAAGTCAGAAACATATTGGAAGCTCCTGGTTTGTTTCCCATCACCATATACAGTCATTGGTTGTTTCCGAATGGCCTGAACAAGGTTTTGAAAAGTAATTAGAGCACCTCAATGAGAACACATGTTGCATACAACTTTGAGTGACTGCAACATGTCAATGCGGGATTTGCAAAATTATACCTGAGCAACGAAGTTGCTGACAACACGCCCATCGTCTAAACACATGCGAGGCCCATATGTATTGAAAATGCGAGCAATTCGGACCTGTAAACAGCAGAAATCATTATGGCCCAACAGGCCAAGTGTCAATTTATAGGCCAAAGCAATTGCAATTGAGAGAACCAATCACCTGCAGATTGTTCAAACAGCGGTCTATCTTGTTCATCTTCCACATTTTATGTGCTTAGATACAATACGGAACCTAATGTTACATATTTATTTATAAGTTCGCAACTGTTAATACTTGAACCTAAGACATGACCAAATTAAACCCATCATTTACTACAAGGGGCAAGTCCAAGGACAGATTAAAAAAGATAATTTTGATAGGTTTGTCAAAGTATCAGATTCAAAGGATTTAGAACATTTAAAGTATCTTCTCGTAAGCCTTTGCATGAATAAATGCTAATGAAAACATCACAAACTAGCACGAAATGAGCAAGTGGGTTACTGCACTTTGTATTGAAATAAGAGCAATGAATGAACACTACACATTGCAACTAGAATCTAAATAAGACCATGCAAAGTATACACAAGACCAACAATCTAAATAACATAGTACACTAATTTGCACACACCATGAGAAACCATTACCTCAACACCTGCACCTCTGTGATAGTCCATTGCTAATGTTTCAGCTGTCCGCTTTCCCTCATCATAACAGCTCCTCTCACCTAAGCAATTTCAAGTGCACAAAGCCATCATTCTTTAACAAATCAACAATGCAAATTTTCTCTATGACGAAGCAGATAAATGCAACTAACCAATTGGATTAACATGTCCCCAGTAGGTCTCTTTCTGTGGATGCTCAAGCGGGTCTCCGTAAACCTCACTAGTACTCGTCAGCAAAAACTTTGCCCCTACTCTCTTTGCCAAACCCAACATGTTTAGCGTACCCATTACATTGGTCTTGTATACACATCAACATTCACAGTTAAGGATCTCAAGAACAATCTCAAAGTAATGTACAAAAATAAAAACTTTAAAGCAACCCCAAATCATAAATCATTCATTCTATTTAAAGGATATAATAGTCTTGACGGGATTGTACTTATAATGAACAGGCGAAGCGGGGCATGCCAAGTGATAGATCTGATCAACTTCCAATAGAATCGGCTCAACGACATCGTGTCGAATCAACTCAAACTTCGGATTCCCAAACAAATGCACTAAATTCTCCTTCCTACCAGTGAAAAAATTATCAATCACAATAACCTCATCGCCGCGAGCAATCAACTTATCGACCAAATGACTCCCGACGAACCCAGCCCCGCCGCTGACCACAATGCGCAATCTCCGGCGCTCTATTCCAGCCGGAACGCGCCCGAAGAACGAACGTTTAGGATATTCGAAACCGTTGTTGCGAGAAGCGGGGAGAGAAAAGGATCTGGAGATAGAGGTGGATTGCGTGTCCGACGGGCCGAGGCGAGAGAGTGTGGGCTGGAGAACGAAGAAGGTGGAGCCGATGAGAATTCCGACGAGAATGAAGAGGAGACGTTGCTCTTTGAATAGGTAATTGATGGATCGAGGAAGAGATCTATGGTGTTTCAGTGCTTTTGGCGAGTACGGGTCTGTTTGGGTGCTGGAGATCTCCTCGTCTCGCCGGTGATTAAGGCTTGTTTGTTTGTGCAGCTGTTTCATGACGGCTATTGCTCTGTTCTTGATCGTGATTTAACGGCAATTGGCCTCCGGCTATTTGAGAAATGTGTTTGTGTAGCTGTTGAGACACTTCGGACATGTTCTGCTAAAAATGGAAACTCAGGAGGAGGAACCTGTTTGTTTGTTCGTTGAAACAGTTGTCCACCAAAACGTCATGCCGTATTGACGGGACATCTCTACGTCACCGTTTCAATTCATTTATACATGGGCCTGAAATTTTAGGCCCAAACTCTTAATTTAAACTATGATGACGTCGTTTAACGCATGAGTTTGTGGCTTGTGCGGGGTAGTACCGTAGAAGAGCCTATGCGACGACGTATTACGATTAGGTCATACACTTCAAGTCTTCGTTTAGGGCGTTTGTTTGTCGATAGGCAAATTCTAGGGTTCGAGTGAGGAAGGAGCGGAGCAGCTCAGAAATGGGTAAATAAGAATCTCTTTGGTTTTTTGTTGATTGATGTTTATCTTAGCCTAGTTTTTAAGTTGAATTTGAATTGGTGTGAAGCAGCAAGGTTGAAGGTTCACGAGTTGAGGAACAAGTCAAAGACTGAGCTTTTAAGCCAGTTGAAGGAGCTCAAATCTGAGCTAGCTCTCCTCCGTGTTGCGAAGGTCACCGGTGGCGCTCCTAACAAGCTCTCCAAGATGTAAGATCCTTTGTTATATCTTCATTTCTCGTTCTGTTTTGCAGTAGTTGATTGAGATCAGTGAAAAACCTGAACAGAAAGGTGGTGAGGCTCTCGATTGCACAGGTGTTGACGGTGATATCTCAGAAACAGAAAGCGGCGCTAAGGGAAGTTTACAAGAACAAGAAGTTCTTGCCTCTGGATCTTCGCCCCAAGAAAACTCGCGCCATTCGCCGACGCCTCACTAAACATCAGGTTTAGTTTATATTTGCAAATCAAATGCTTTTCTTTTTGTTTTTGCCTGCTTTTATTGTGCTAAGTGTCTGGCAGTGTTTGATGAGAAGAGGGAATGGATTATTTTGTGACGGACTGCTAATTTTTACTTTTGATAGTGAAAAGGCGAAACCTTTTCCTATACTCTGCTGTTAAGTGTTTGTTAGATGTCTATACAAGATAAATTACTTTGCTATTTCTTAGGTTGAAGAGGTGTTACATTGATTTGGAAATTCAATTGCTATTCACTGTAATCTGCAAATTCACTCGGCACAACTTGTTTGCATGATCTCTCACTTTCTTCTATCATCTATTTTACTAACCATTTCCTTTCCTTTGTGAGTTGGCGAGCACATGATAGTATCTGTTCACTTTTAGGCATTAACTTCTGCAATGATGCAAGTCTACTAGCACTTTGAACTCTTCGTGTTGTGGTAGTTCTGGAAACATTTTTAGTGGTTCATCTTATATGCTTTTATATCGTCAGTCTTGTTCGGTTTCAGGCATCCTTGAAGACGGAACGTGAGAAGAAGAGGGAGATGTACTTTCCGATGAGAAAGTATGCAATCAAGGTGTAGGTTAGAGTGCAGTGGTTATCCATAAATTTCATGTTCTACAATTTCAAGTTAGATGCAGCCATTAAGACAAACATATTGTTGTTGGATTTGCTCTTATGCATTTTCACAATGCTCTTAGTCGAGCTCTTTGGTTTTGATTTTTCTGATGTTTGAAATTTGCCATATGATTACCATTTTCTTAGATTTAGTTGAGTTGATTGTTCAGCTTCTTAGTTCTCCTGCTCCATTTCACATTTCTGATTGCTTGCATTGCTGCTGAGTAAGAGAGTCGTTGAAAACTTCCAATTCAAAATATGAAATGACCGAGTATTTTCTGTCACTGATGATGAAAATGGCTTTACAAAGGGTTTTGGAGGGCCGGTTTGATGATTCCTAATAACTCAAAATTTGGTTGTTAATGCTAAACTGTAATAGATTAGAACTAATTACTGGATAATTGGTTCATGAAGCTCAGGCATATTAGCCTAATGTTATAAAAAGTTCAAACATTTGGTAATGAAAAAGGGAATCTTTTTGTTATCTGCATTGTCCGTAGCCATAGCACTGTTTGCTAGTGAAATATAACAAAGTCGACAAAAGTGCTTGCGACCACAGTGGGAGTCGAACCCACGACCTTTTGATCCGAAGTCAAACGCGCTAATCCACTGCGCTATGCGGTCATCCTCTGCCCTTGGTCTCCCGTTTGGAGCATGTTTAAATAAGATGTCAGTCTAAAGTGCTTATCATTCTAATTTTTTTAATTCAACGTTAAAACTTTTTAAAAGTTTTAATTTAATAATTATATTTTTTTAATTTTATAAATCAAATTAAATGATTAATTTCACATGAATAGACAATTATTAGTTACATTCGTAAAAAATAATTTTTTAAAAAGTAAACTGATTCGACCAAATAATAGTAAAAACTTCAAATTGACTAACTTTTCAGTTTGATTTAGTTTAATAATTTTTTATTAAAAATCAATCAATTTATTAATTAATCAGTCAATATTTGTAAACTAATTAATTTTTATAAAATAATTAATTTTTATTTAACAATTTTAATTAGACTTTAAATTTTTTACTAAGTAAAGACAATATTTTTCAATTTTATTTAATTTTTGACCAGTTTTAAGACAGTCTAATACTTGTTGAACCTTTAATTTTTGTTCCGATTTTGAAAACATTGGTAAAAATAATGTTTTAATTTGATTTATACTAATTTTAAAAGATTAACAATTAAATTAAAAATTTTAAAAATTGACATTAAATTTAAAATTTTAGATATTTTTGAATATGCTATGTCTTGTTTTTTTAAATAAAGTAATGTTAATTTTGGAAGAACAATGTTTGGATTAATCATAGACCAATGGTGGATTAAGTTACATTTTGGCGATTAAATTCTCGGTTTGTTACGATTTTATGTTTCAAATCGTGATGTATGTTAAAAATAAGTGGGAGTGCTAGGTGTAGGACATCCCGCCAATGTTGATGGCGGGGTGGAAGGACGTGTACTCATCTCGCCATTGTGGATGGCGGAGTGGGGCTATCCAGCTATTGTCGATAGCGAGGTGGTGCTAAGGTGTCCACCCTGCCGTTTACAATAGCGGGGTGGACCCTAAAATGATTTTTTAACTATTTTTTTGATTTTTTAACTATTATTAAGGTTTTATTTTTTTAAGGTTTAATTTTACTTAAGGTTGTCGTTTTTTT
>JANZXR010000004.1:32118114-32159647 GCA_027575705.1 Erythroxylum echinodendron | reverse complement strand
TATGCTACAAAAACGACAACCCTAAGCAAAATTAAACCATAAAAAGACAAAACTTTAATAATAGTTAAAAAACAAAATTTGAAGTACAAGTTTTATTTTTTTTATGTTTTGATATTCTAAACCATAAATAAAATTAAACTCTGAAGTAAAAAAAAAAATTATGCTACAAAAACGACAACCCTAAGCAAAATTAAACCATAAAAAGACAAAACTTTAATAATAGTTAAAAAACAAAAAAAGTAAAAAAATCATTTTAAGGTCCACCCCGCCATTGTAAACGGCGGGGTGGACACCTTAGCCCCACTCCGCCATTATCCTTCTACCCTGTCATCAACATTAGAGTGGGTACATTTTTTCCTACCTTATCATTAACATTGGCGAGATGTCTTAAACCCAACACTCCCATTTATTTTTAGCATACATCATGATTTAAAACATAAAATAGTAACAAATTGAAAATTTAGCCTATTTTGGCAACAAAAAGGGGTTGAGTTGTGGGATTAGTCGTGAAGCAATGGTGGTGGTGAAAGGTTGGTTCTATTTTCTTTCTAGTTTCAGTTATTACCCACGTTTAGTTCCAACCATAATCTTAACGGTGACATGTCAACCTAACTACCTTAACGGTTAAACACAGCCCTTTTACACTATCATCGTCTAACTACCAAAACCAAGAGAACACAAGGGTGGCGATATTCCATCACACCCCGGTGGCTCCGGTGGTCAAACCGCCAGCCCCGACGACGTTTACACCCCATTTCCCCTTCTCTCGTTACCCTCCACCATTCTCCGGCTAAACTCATTCCCCCCCAATTCCAATTCCTTTTCTTTTATATCCATCACGATCGCTTTAACCTGAAGATATGTGAAGAACCAAAAAAAATGATTGGAAAAGACGCGTGACGAAGAATGTTATTGTCCAAAATAATCATTTAGGATTCATCTGTAACATCTATTCATGGGACTCGAAATCGAAGAAGAAGGTACTATGCTTTTTATCATGTAATGTCTTTGTTTATTGATCTTATATAATGAAAAAGTACCAATTTTGTTGTGAAATGAATTATTGGTTTTGTTAATTGATGCGTAAAATCTTGTATGATAAATTTAATTTTCACGTTTATGTTATTTTCCATTCTCTGATTGGAGATTACAGTTTTTTCCCATCGGAGATTGCTCTGTTTCTTTAGGAATAGAAAAACAGAGTATGAGATCTAATTTGCTTTTACATTACGTTTAAATGGTTGAATGGAAGAAGGGGAGAGGAAACAAAAGGAGGGGATAATGAAACCCTCTTTCTCAAGCTCTAACCTTTACGCGGAGGTATCTACATTACCCTCACCTGGGCCGTCACCGGCGTCCACGCCTAGGAAGGGCCTGGTGCTATCAAATTCTGGTAAGGCTCTGCTTGTGTCCCACTCTTTCAATGCTCTGGCTGTTTCCACCTCTAGTAAGAGATTGGATAGAAAGAAGTACGTGAAGCAGGTGACCGGTCGTCACCATGACACCGAGCTACACTTAGCCGCTCAACGCGGTGACTTGGCGGCCGTCAAGCAAATGCTTAGTGAAATTGATGCTCAAATCATGAAAACGTTTGAGGGTGGCTCAGAGTTTGATGCTGAGGTGAGCTGTTTCACTCTGTTCCAATGTAAATACATACAATGATCAATGCGACAAACTCTTTCTCTTCTCATACCGTATGGGCTGTTCTGTTTTTTGTTTTACAATAAGGTGGATGAGATACGATCTGCGGTGGTGAATGAAGTGAATGAGTTGGGGGAGACGGCGTTGTTCACAGCCGCAGAAAAAGGGCACTTAGGTGTTGTGAAGGAGCTGTTGCCATATTCGACTAAGGAGTCCATTTCTCTCAAGAATCGCTCTGGTTTTGATGCTCTGCATATTGCAGCCAGTCAAGGTCATCTAGGTAGTTTATGAAATTCCAATGTAGTTTATGTTTGGTAGTTTCTTGAAAAGTTATGTTCTTGAGCAGTGAATACAATTATGCAGACATTGTGAAGGTACTCCTAGAGAGCGATCCATCGCTAACCAAGACAATTGCTCAATCCAATGCAACTCCTCTTACATCAGCTGCTACGAGGGGTCATTCGGCCATAGTTCATCAATTACTATCAAAAGATCCGAGCTTGCTAGAGATATCTAAATCCAATGGAAAAAATGCTCTGCATCTAGCTGCTCGACAAGGGCATGTAGAGATTGTAAAAACATTGCTCGAAATGGACCCTCAACTAGCCCGTAGGACTGATAAAAAGGGACAAACTTCTCTTCACATGGCTGTGAAAGGAGTTAGTTGTAAAGTGGTGAGGTTGCTTCTTGAGGCAGATGCAGCCATTGTTATGCTTCCTGACAAGTTCGGCAATACGGCATTACATGTAGCCACCAGAAAAAAGAGAGCTGAGGTAATCAAATCTACTTGTTTCTGTGTTTTGTTTAGTTTAAGAGTCACAATTAGTCACATTCTGCAATCGTAATTCCTTGCAGATAGTGAATGAGTTACTGAGATTGCCTGACACTAACGTCAATGCACTAACGAGGGACCATAAAACAGCTCTGGACATAGCCGAAGGACTGCCACTTTCAGAAGAAATCGCAGAGATAAGGAGCTCATTGATGCAATGTGGAGCCGTGAGAGCACATGAACTTAACCAGCCACGAGATGAGCTTCGAAACACTGTGACACTGATCAAGAAAGAAGTCCATATCCAACTGGAGCAAACCAGAAAAACCAACAGAAACGTGAATGGCATTGCCAAAGAGCTCAAACGGCTCCACAGAGAAGGAATTAATAACGCCACCAACTCCGTCACCGTGGTCGCCGTACTCTTCGCAACCGTTGCATTTGCAGCCATTTTCACCATTCCGGGTGGCGACGACGAGAATGGCAGGGCGGTGGTTGTGAACACTACATCCTTTAAGATCTTCTTCATATTCAACGCCATTGCACTCTTCACGTCACTAGCTGTTGTGGTGGTACAGATTACGCTCGTCAGAGGAGAGACCAAATCAGCGAGAAGGGTCATAGAGATAATCAACAAGTTGATGTGGTTAGCATCTGTTTGCACAACAGTTGCTTTCATCTCTTCATCGTACATAGTTGTTGGTCGACATCATCGGTGGGCTGCAATTCTTGTCACTGTAATAGGGTCGGTGACCATGACAGGAATCTTAGGTACTATGACGTACTATGTTTTGAAGTCGAGGAGGATAAGAAAAGTGAGGAAGAAACAGAAGCATTCAAGGATTACCGGAGCCAGATCAATGCATGATGAAGATTCAGATTCTGAAGTAAACCCCATTTACGCCATTTGATCAATATCGTAACCCGTGTTTCTTTCTTTGAAATTCGTACATAGGTGACAAGAAAATTAGGCGGGTTCGAGATCAATGGAAGTAGCAGTTTGAGTCAAAACTCCGAGTAAGATACCTGTTTGCATGTACAAAGTAACCTTAAAACTGCAAATAGAAGACTTCATATGTTAGAATTTGAAGAGACATTGGACGTCTTCCCATCTGGATCGATAAGGAAGGAAGCACCATGTCAATAATTATCAGTGTACATCTTCTGTTGCATATATGTCTGCAACTTTTTAACTTTAGGTCTTAAAAAGCTATCCAGAACTCATGGATAGACTATTAAGTTTTGTATTTTAGCAGATATAAAAATTCCCAGAAACGTACAGACATGTTACTCCATGTTTTAGCGGAGATGGCAGATTAGCCCGGGCTTGCTGAGGCCTGGTTTGATTGGATTTTGAGTTGGATTAAGGTATTTTCTTAAAATTCTCATATTTCTAGTCGGGTCGGACTAGGGCTTAGGTAAAGAGAATTTTCTCGTTTCGAAATTAAAAAATTATAAAAAATAATAATATTTTTTTATTTTAACCCAAAATTAAATTTAATTTGTATTTTTATTAAATATAAATTTAATTTAATTTCAGGCTCAAATTGATTGCTTGAGACCTAATCAAACTTCGGGCTAGACTTGTGACTCGACTTGTTACTAATCCTATTCTTTATTATGGATATATTATTTTGTTGGGTAAATTTTTTAAAATCATAATAAATTGTAATTGATTTAAATCATACAATAAATAATTAATAATTTATGTAATAGAACTATTTAAATTCGATAAAGTTTAAAATTTCTCATAATTATATATAAGGTAAAAGATACGAATTTTTTAAAAAATTATAGTTCTTATTTTTTAATAAAATTATAGTTTTTATTTTTATTAAAAAATAACAGTGATAAAAAATGGATAATATACAAATGGAATAATTTTAGTTTTTACTTTTTTTAAAAAAATTATTTTGTTATTTATGATAATTATATATTTTAAAAACTTAAAATAAATTAAGTTTAATCTCTTACATAATAGTTATTAATAAATTATCATTAAAAATATTTTATTAAAATAAAAATTTAAAATTTATTTATAATTAAAATTATTTTAATTACTACATCAAAATTTATTTTAATTTCATATATTTTTTAGATATTTGAAAGTTAATTATATTTATTAATAATTAATAATTTAATTTAAAATTAGTTAAATTGTTAACTAAAATTAAATTATTCATAATTATCATTAATAATTAATTTTAATTAATTAAATATATAATATTAAATAATTATTCATAATAATTATTAATAATTAATATATTAAACAATTAAATAATATATATTTAATTGATAATAAATCAAATTAAAAAACAAAAACAAAAGAAAATTACTTTGTGTTGTAAATAAAATTTGAAAATTGAAAAAAATCAATACCAAAACTAAAAAAATTAAATAAACAAAATTTTTACTAATAATAATAATAATAATAAGCTCTGATTATTAAAAGACAAAATGATGTGTGCGGCGTCCATGTGTCCAGCACAATGAGGTGAGTGGCGGCTTTGAGCCTTTGACTCCACCACTTTCTCAGAATCAAAGCTAAGCATCAACCTCATTCACCGTCAGAACCAAAATTCAACTTCAAACTCTGTTTTTTCAAAGTTGAGTGCATAGTCTGTCCCTACTTTACTTGCGAGACTTGAGTTTCAGTTGGTTCACTGACCACTCCAATAATTGTTCTGGTCAGAATATAAAACATTCGTGTTCTTCTTTTTCTTCAAACTCCAACTCCGGTGTCCTTATCCTTACTCCAAAAGTTCTTTCAATATCTTATTATGTTCAATACAGTCAGCTACTCATAAGGACATTCTTTTGTTTAACACAAGTGGGGCTGTTTGTTTAATGATCAAAGCATATATAGCAATCAACGCCCTAGATACCCACGTTTGTCTGAATCCTCCAAACCATCTTATTCCAGCTTGGTTGTCTTCATATAAACGATTATTGATCTTGTTCCACCGTGAAAAATTTCCGGGGGGGTTTAATCCAGAGCTCTAGAACTTGCCAGGATCAGCAGGGTTTTCCGTTGGTTGTTGTTCATCGACTGCTGCTCAATGGAAGATCCGGAGATACGGCGAGGATTGCGGCAGAACAAGATGGTGAAACAGTTGACCGGGAAACGCGATGACCCGGCATTTCATGCGGCGGCGAGAGCGGGAGATTTGGAGTTGGTTGTGGAAATGATAGCCGAGAGTACAGAAACAGAGTTGAAGGAACTTTTAGCTAAGCAAAACCAGTCAGGAGAGACAGCTTTGTATGTGGCTACAGAGTGTGGTTATGTGGATTTGGTGAAGGAGATGATCAAGTACTGTGATACTACCTCGGCCGGTCTCAAAGCAAGAAATGGGTACGACCCGTTTCACATTGCTGCGAAACAAGGTGATTTAGGTAAGGATTCTAAACTTGTAATTCTTGTAGAGGCTTTAGAAGATGGTGATACTTAGACCAAAGATTGCTGCTTCTACTTGACAACTCTAAGCTTTTGTGTGGTTACTTAGAACTGATCGACTAAAAATTACTGTTAAAATTTGGGATTGAAAGGGTGTGACTCAGATTTTAAGTTTCTCTCACTTTTGATGCAGAAATTCTGAAGGTCTTAATGGAGGTCGATCCTGAGCTATCAATGACTTGTGATTCAACGAATACCACAGCTTTGCATTCTGCTGCGTCTCAGGGACATGTGGAGGTAGTAAATTTCCTTCTTGAAAGAGTTAGCGGCCTTGCATTGATACCGAGAAGCAACGGCAAAACGGTCTTGCACTCGACGGCGAGGAACGGACATGTGGAGATCTTGAGGGTCTTACTGAGCAAAGAACCTGCACTTGCTACAAGGGTTGATAAGAAAGGCCAGACAGCTCTGCATATGGCGGTCAAGGGACAGAATGTTGAGGTCGTTGAAGAGCTGATAATGTCAGATTCTTCCCTGATAAACATGGTTGACGGTAAAGGAAACACTGCTTTGCATATTGCAAGTCGTAAGGGCAGAGCTGAGGTATTCTTATTCTCATTTCCCTTGGACCTTTTTCCTGGAAACCTGCTTTCACAAACTTTTATTCTGCAATCATATAATTATCTAACCTCCTGCATTTAATTACAAATTAAACATAAACTTATGTTGATTCTGCTTTCTGCAAGTGGCTTGTTAAATTGAAAACAAAACAACGCATAAAGAAATTCCGTTTGTATATAGATTTCATGTACGAAGCTCTTTGTGAGTTTCTGTCAGTAATTAGTACCCCTGGAAATGCAATACGTACCCTTGGGATCCTGGGGATCAGAATCTTTTCAGCAAACTTAGATAAGCCCTTATTTTATGTTGGATCCTGATGTTCAGTTTGATTTTAAACATAGTCATGAAAGAGTCCGTATGATCTGTCTTGCGGGATTGCAATTCCTGAAGTTAACAATGGTTCCATGCTTGCAGATCATTAAGAAGCTACTTGTCCATGAAGGAGTTAACAAAATAGCAATCAACAGATCTGGAGAAACTGCCTTTGACACTGCAGAGAAAAATGGGCACACTGATACTGCATATATCTTAGAAGAGAATGGTGTTCATGCTGCCAGATCCCTGAAGCCAAGCATAACAAATCCCGCACGGGAGTTGAAGCAAACTGTCAGTGATATAAAACATGGAGTCCATAACCAGCTAGAGACGACACGCTTGACGCGTAAACGTGTTCAAGGCATAGCCAAGCGTCTCAACAAAATGCAAACTGAAAGTCTGAATAATGCAATCAACTCAACAACAATCGTCGCAGTCCTCATTGCAACTGTTGCATTTGCAGCCATTTTCCAAGTTCCTGGCCAGTATGCTGATGATCCAGCAAACCTTGCCCCAGGACAATCTGCAGGAGAAGCAAACATTGCCCCAAAACCTGAATTTCTGACTTTCATAATATTTGACTCAATTGCTCTCTTCATATCACTGGCTGTGGTGGTTGTTCAAACCTCGGTTGTAGTTATAGAGAGAAAGGCTAAGAAGCAACTAGTATCAGTGATCAACAAGCTAATGTGGTTGGCCTGTATGCTAATTTCAGTTGCATTTCTTGCACTGGCATATGATGTTGTGGGGACTAAGGAAAGGTGGTTGGCACTTTGTGTAACAGTTATAGGGACAGTGATCATGGTAGCCACAATTGGGACGTTGTGTTATTGGGTAGTCATGCAGAGAATTGAGGCTTCGAAATTGCGGAAGTCAATGAGTAGGTCACTTTCAGGATCAATGTCACGGATGCCAGAATCAGAGATTCTGGAGAACGAGTACAAAAAACTGTTTGCAGTATAAAGATCATCCCTCCAACTTCTTAGGTTATTAGACAGGTATATACAATTTTCCTCCTGATGTTGTGTATACTCCAGAATCTAGTCACAACCCTTTTGGGTTCTGAGCTGAAATCAAGCGACTGTCAGGTTGAAACTTGCTAAATTCTTGTGTAACTAACGAGTGAGGTCACTTGGATCTACTCCTGTAAGGACATGTCTGACATCTTGGAACTTGCTAAATGATTGGCAAAGACTCAGAGGTTGCTTGATGTAAGATTGAAATTTGCAGGGTTAAGATTGAAATAACATGAACTTCCCTATCATGACATTAATGGGTTCATTGGTACGGATGTGTCTGTCTATAATTGGAAGCAGTAGTTAAGAGTGCCAGCTTTGGAGATTCTGGTGAATATCACGATTAAAAGAGGATGGAAATTTTTATGATGTATAGAAATTGGAATTTTTTTAAAAGGAAAATTCTGAATGTGTGTTTATGACATTTTAAATCCATACATTAAAATAAAAAATTGGTTTTGTATTCTTTTAGAAATAAGTTTTATGTTCTCTGGATCATGATCTCAATTACACCATTATATTGATTGCTGCAGACAATCTGTTAACGTAGGTGGCGTAACAAGTAACAAAGTCTGAATGGTGAGGTTAGTGTCAGAGGGCATCAGAAGTTCTACTGTTACTCATTGAAGAGAGTGATCATTCAGGATTTTCGTATAGCAAGATGACAATCTTGGGAAGCATAGTCCTTAATTTAAAAAATATCTCCTATAAAATCTTGTTCATCCCTTTGATCCTCTCCTGACATAACTCACATGTTCCACTTTGCAACTCGTCCCCACAATGCAGCATGTATGTTTCTTCGGAATCTTGTTCAGTATGTTAGACTACTGAATAGATAAGCGGTTTGTGATGATTGGGATATTTTCCAAGTGCATGATAATGAAAGGGACAGCCTTAATAACTGTTTAAATAATGTCTGTGCTGTTCAGTTCTGGTTATGTGAATCACTTCTGCACTGACTAGTTGATTTAACTTCGGACCGGAACCGATTTTCTTCGCTGATAAGTAACATTTACACAAGTGTTTTCGAGAAATTGTTGATATCTGGGAAATTTGCAAAAGAAGATATAGCTGAGGTTCAAAGCAATGTAATTGAAGCAAGCTAAGCAGTTTTCTTGGATGAAATTAGTACACACTAAAGTTATTTACTGCTCTGGAGAATTTGTCAAACAAATTCTATAGAAACAATGTCACTAGATCAGTATCAGCAAGTCAAGTCTATCAGTTAATCAGGAATCTTTTTCCAGTGATCATGTACAATCAATTAAAATGATTCAGCCAGGATGGAAACTTCTCGGAACTTCTTTGAGTGACTTACACTACAGATAAAAAAGATGGAGAAAAAGAGGATTTTCCTCACTTCCAAGCAACACTATTATCATATCTTCCACAGTTCTTTGTTCAGGAACTTAGGGTTGGGAAACAGCGAAAAAGAATGTGGTAGGGTGAAAAGAACAAGTGAGGTTTTTTCTAAAAGACCTGATCTTTTTCAGATACTATTGAGCTAAAAAGGGTTTTGTATCTATTGTTGAAAAGGGTATTTAACATTTTTAGAGGGACTGATAAAGATGTTTCTCAGCAGTTCACTGTTCTAGAATAATTTAAGTATTTTGTTTGATTGTCAATTCTAAAGATAAATCCTAATTTGGTATCAGATATTTGCCAATTATGACAGTTGAAGCTCAATCCAACGGTGGTCAGCTCAATAGATTATTATATGGTACAAAAATGTGACAGCTTCCAGTAATCAGGGCTTGCAAAAAAACGTCAACTTGATCTGTATCAAAGATCAGAACATAACGTTTATCAGAAATTTGTAATGCTCACTCATGAATCTATCTGGGAATCAGACATGCTATCTCAGTAACTGCAAATTCTGAAGGTTCACTTGCAGATTTTCTTGGACTAGACATCTCCTGAGACTTTCTACAATGAGCAATTGCTCCTTCAATTGAGCTCTCGATCTCTGAGTTTGCACTGCTACTTCTCTTCAACAAACATAGATCCTGAGTCCCATTGGAACTGCAGGAAAAAGATGAAGATGTTGATGAAGAACCAGAAGAAGATGTAGACGAGGAAGATGAAAATTTGGTCGTGGTATGCCACTGAATCACTCCAGAGAAGGATCTTCTTTGATTATTAAAGAAGCCATCCTCTACCGTGTCTTTCTCAATGCCTTTCTTGAGAGTATTACACTTCTGATATATTTGATTATCAGTTCCGCAAAAAGGCTTCTTGCTCAAACGATCCTTACTTTTTGAATAACTTTCTGTTTCTCCATTCTGCGCTGGTTTAACAAAGGATTCGACCGTACAATCAGATTTGCTGAATAATAACTTTAGATACGCAGTTGAAGCTTTGAGCTTTTGACGAAGAGAGGAACGCTTCAGCTTCTTGGTCCATGAATTCTTTGGAAGATCTCCTATGAAACTGTTGGTTTCAGAGGACCATTCAAAGCAATACTCATCTGGGCTTAGCTCACTACTGACTCTGCAGGACTCCGATGATGAGATATTGCAGGAGTCCAATGTAGTGTTGGAGTTAGTCAGAGGTGTACTGGAGCTGGTAATTAAGGAAAGTGGATAGGTTTCTAAATAGGGTTCTTTACTTTTACTGTCAAATGTTGAAGTTGTCGGGTTTTGGAGGAGTGTCTGAACCATTTGTAATCTAGGAGGAAGAAGAAGAGGAAGGAGTTTTCCTTTGTAGAAGAGTTCATCAGCTGGAGAAGCAGTAGTTTTTGTGTCATTAGAAAGTGAAGACATTTGAAACTCAAACTCCCTGCTCTGTGGTGGAGAGCTAATGGAGTGACAATGGAAGTTCGATGAAGACAAAGAAGAGCTCACTTCCATGTCAATGTACTCATCTTCTTCTGCAAGACTGCAAGCAGATTGATTTGTGGCCATCTCTCATATAACCTGAAAAGCTCTTCTCTCTAGGCCTGTTTCAATGACTACATATGTTGTGTGTATGCATATGAAGATGCTTACGAGAGTTGTGCTTGGTGGAGGAAGAAGGAGAAAAGAGCATCATTTAAAGTGAAGATGGTTCCAAGTTAGAAAATTAGTAATTTCCATTGTAAGGGGTTTGTCAGACTTTTTTCTTTCCTTTTGATAAAGAAGGAAAAAAAAAAAAAAAAGAACTTGAATGGTCCAAACAACAAAATGCAAACAGATTATGCAGCTTTCTTTTCTAAGCAGTTTAGTAGCCAATCACTGCAATGATATGTGGTTCCTATGCAGTTGCTTTTGTTCCATCTTTTCTACCATTTTGTTTTCTTTCTTTTTCTTACCTTAACTGTATTCTTTATGGATACATGAAAAATATGCATGTTTTTGAAACAAAAGACTATAATCATTGTATATCTCAATGCACTGTTTTAAGATCAATCTATCTACAATTTAATAAATTCAATTATGAGGGCAGATGTAAACTTCATATTAATGTACAAAATTCAGGGCAATAACCCTTTTTGGCTTTTATTTTTCTTTCTAGTTCACAAACAATTTCTAGCTATTACAACTATGGTATATCAAGTGAAATAGTTTTAGGAGGGACTAATCAACTTCTGACATTTAAGGCATGTTATGTACTAAGTTTGAACTGTCCTATCAACATTCCAATAATGTATGGACAGGACAGCTTCAGCTAATACATGCCCTTTGACTCACTCAGTACCTTGAATCTAAACAAGTGTTTCTGGTGATGAAGATGTTGACAGTAACTCTGTTTTTTGGTTCGAGGGACAGACTAAGAAGAGTAACATGATAAAATAGTCGTCTTGAAAATGATAGTTAATACTAGTTGTTGCAGTACAATTCAACAGATCAAGACACACAAGGAATGTATAATACTAGTTGTTGCAGTACAATTCAACGGATAAAGACACACAAGGAATGTACATCTACTACTCATTCCCTTCCACATAGTGATTCATAATGTGGAAAAGATAGTGTGTATCTACTTGGGAAATGGGAATCTTCAACTGTACTTGGTGTATCATCATCATCATCCTCATCTACTCTACACACAAATTTTTTATCAGAAAAAAGAAATGCAAGTTCTTGCTAATATTCCAAAGATTATAGTTACAATATAGAACAGTCTGTTATGTTCTGCAACATCCACAAGCTTCCCTGCAAATGTTTTGAAGAAGTTAGCGCATATCTCCAAGCTTCTTGTGTTCTTTTGTTTTACAATAATGGACAGAAACAGAGACAGAAAAAAGCAGATAGATCCATTGCAGTGTACTCAAACAATATTCAATTGTTATATGTCATGCCATTTGCAAGAAACTGTCATTGATGGGCTATCACTTGAGGCTATGATGTCTCATTTGACCTGGTCAAATTTATTTCTTACTTTTTGTTATAAATAAATGAAAAATCCTGAAAACATCAGATGATTAACTTCATACTTTTTCACAGTTTGTAATTATAAATGCATTTGATAGCCAATAGGATTGATAAAGTTGTATCATTTAATCTTTCTCTCTAAAGACTACACAGTACCTTTAGCATCTGACAAAAGTTTGTCAGGGGCCAACTCTTCACTTACATGCTTTATATACCTAATCTTAGAATATATCACTTAGGTTCAGATCCTCTTAGGTGGACATGATTTCTGTACTGCTATGATATATTGCAATCTTTGCCTATTACACATGGAATCTAACATCTCCAATAAAATTATCAAGAGTAATTATAATATAATTCATACAAGTTAAATAATTATGTCACTAAACGAAGAATTGCACAATATCAATAAATAGTTGCATTAAGATGTAACTTTATGAAGAATATTTTCGTACTTTGATAGACTTTTTGATTTATATTAAATTAGTCGGTGATCTTTTTTACAAATTAATTTACTTTTACCGGCCCTAAAATTTAATTTTCCCTATTTGTTTAAAACTCTACAATAAGCATTCCTAACAAGTTAACATAATTGAATAAAGTTTACAAGAGACAGGGTTATGGTTAAAATTCAATTGTAAACCAAGTTGCTCTCTATTGGCTTGGAAAGCAACAAGGCAACCATTTATGAGAAAACCAGTTGAGCTTTACTGCACCATATCACTAAAGGAGGGAGGAGGTTAAACACACTTGAAATGTTATAAATGTTCTTGAGCACGGAGACTCACATGATTACTCATTTCCTTAACGTGGCTCTGGACTCTGACAGGCCTCTATCCTATGGAGGATGCATGATTGAGTAAATAGGAAGACACTCATGAAAGCTGCAAAGATTAAAAGGGAAGGTAGGCTTTAAGCTCAGTGGCTGTGGCTGGCCAACTTTAGAAAACTTGCTTTTCAAGTGGGATATGTACCATTGATTAAAGTTTCAGAACTCAACCTCCAACAGGTCTAAGTAAAGAATTTCAAAGGCCCTTTTTTTGACCTCTTTTCAAAGCGGCATTAGAAGCTAACCTGGCACAATCTGTTCTGTTATCAGAGAAGGCTAGTCAGAAAATTCCAGGGATGTCTACAGGTAATAACAATCTTCTGAGTAAGATTTTCTATGACAATGTAAGTGAGTAACAGGCAACTAAACTTAGACAACACATTGAAACATTAAGGTGGACAAAAATTCTGCTGTTAACTGAGCTGAAAGTGTCTATAGTTCATTATCAAAGAAGAGAGAATTTACAAAATAAAAGCTCTAACAACTCCATGTCAACTTTGCCAGTAAATTGCAGTTTGGGAGTGATTTGTATCTATCTAAGACTTTCTTATATCCTATTATTAAGAGAAAAGGAAGCATTTTCCTTATCTGCGCATATACCAAAATGCTGCAGATGCATACAACTAGTAAAATTTGGCATGCATCTTTGCTTGGTCTCAGCTTCTTGCTTCATGATCAAGTGCATCAAATTCCCAGTCACCGATATCCTCGGAAGAGTAGCCCCGTTCGTCCTTATCATAGTCTGACTCGAGTATATACATTCCCATCTGCACATTCGATGAATACTCTTCATTACTAGATGATGATTTCTTTGTCTTGTCATCTTTGTGTTGTGGACTATCACTTGTTTGTTTTGGAGTCGGGGATGGTCTTGGTGACTTTCTAGTGGGGGTCTCTACTTCCAGAACTGGTCTCTCAACAGATTCAAATTCCTCTCTCATTTTCTCTAGAGAGTGTAATTGCTGTTTGATCTTCTCTTCATCTTTCCTGGATCAAGTGTTCAATATTCCATTTTAAGGCGACAATTCAATGCACTAACACGGTAATGAATACCAAGATTGAAAAGAAAATCACAGTTTCAAGCATTACCTGTGAGCACCTTTAGTTTCGTCATAAAACTGCTTCTTTATAGCATCTATTATGCTTAAAGTGGTTAAAATCTGATTGAGCAATGAAGAAGAAAGTTAAGGCATAAATTGAAAGAACTCGTTAGACTAGCTAAAACGTGAAAGTTATATCCATCACTAAGCAGAAGGACGAGGAAAACAGAAGATTTTGTTTTTGGGATCATCAAAGAACATGTACCTTGGCTTCAAGATTGAGATACTCCTCTTCAAGCCCTTTTCTTTGATTTATTGCTTTTGAATCGTCATCATCTTTACTTTTTGGAGGTATTGATTCCAACCTGTTGTAGAATAACAGTTTTGAGGCTTGGCTTGATAATTGAAATTTGAAACAAATTCAGGATAGTATAATAATACCCTTGACACGAACGCAATTCTCTGCCAAGCACTTTAACCCGGACGATCGAAGATCCCAGCAGTTCCTGCTTGTTTATGCAAGTCAAATAAGTTGTACCACCATAAGAGGCTAGGATTATTAATTAGAAATTCTCAGTTGAAGCAATGATCTACAAGACAATCAGACCATTACCTTGTAATTGGTCAGACAATTAGTAACCAAATTCAAAAAACAATCGCCATATTTCTGTAAGTCGACACTGGAACATCCATACACAGGAAATATAGAGAATTAGTATGAAAATGGACAGTATCTGAGATAATAAACGGACAAGTACACTTTCAGTCAACACTCGAACATTCAACATGTCTAGCTTGGATTATGTTGATGTCGTGCGGAGATTTCCGTTAAAGACATTAACAGAAGTGATTAGCAAAGTTTAAGGTCAGTTGAAAGGCAATATATGATTGTTCCTAACACAGAAAGGCTAAGAGATAAAAGGAGGTAATTAAAATAATCTTTTGTTTCATTCAAGAAAGTTATCTGTTCCCAAAATAGTTCCTGAATCAGACAACATCAAAAGACCAGTAAGAGGCAAGTAAAATTACTTGGCTTGGTTTTCCATTTCATTATTGTACTTTGTCTGGAGAACCCAAGTATCTTGCAGAAAATTAATCCATGTGTTCACAACATCTGCTTCTACTCTATATGAAGATATTGATCTTGATAGCTCATCTTCCTGGTTTATATGAAGCAGATTTTCAGAATATATAGATATATTTCCACATATCTCAAGAAGTTAAATATAGCAATCCCAAGAACAAGATCAAATATACCAATACCTTGGCTTTGAAGTGCACTAGAATCTGATTACTAGCGTCATCAAATTGGTCCCGTTCTTCCCTCGCATTGCGAAGCCGTGCTCGGGCTGCAGTCAATAAGGAATTGACCTGAACCAAATCAAGCCAGAGGAGGTGCACCCCACAAAAGTATGTGGATTAAGAGTCCAGAGGAATTGATTATAACATATAGAACTACTATGACTTGTCAAACTTGATAGTTTTGCATGTATGAAGATCAATGTATGCTAATCCAGGTAAACACAACTATTTAGGACATCAAAAGTTAAAAATGCATCAACTGGTTGAACGGATACTTGTTCAGATAATGCCAGGTATGACTGCAGATGAAAAAGGAAAATACCTTCTTTAGTTGGGCTTCAAGTTCATCTTTTTGCCTCTCAAGTTCTCTAATCTCTGCTGCCAGTTCCTAGAGATTGACATCAGGTGTTTAATGCTCCTTGCAACAAGCCAGGTCAGAAAATGACTAACTCTCCTAATGTACAAACTGAATTAAAGAGTAATTAAAGGATTATTTGCAACCATAAAATAAAAGATGTTTGTTATCCAGATGCAAATCACTCTTTAGCTTATACTAGGAAGAGAGCAAATACAAAGTTCACCTTCTCAAGCTGGCTAACTTCATTGGCTTTAGCCACACGAAAGTGAAGTGCTTCCTCTTTCTGGGACCTGCAGGCAAAGAAAGCCTAAAAGTTTTATAAAAGGCACTAAAGGCTTGTGAATTGCACCATGCTTCACCTTCTTCCCACCACCATGATGCATGCATACACAGGCACTGACAAGTAAATAAGTTCTGTATATACCTGTGTTCTAAAATACGTTTCTCAGCTTTGGACGTGGAGTTAAGAAGAGATTCTGACAAAACTTTCAATTTGTCAACCTAAAAAAGTATTTCTAAGCTTAGTTTTCAATCTGCAGAGGACATAATGTTCTGCCAGTGAACATGACATGCACCACTAGCTCACTAACATCAGCCAAAAGAACTGTACCTTTTGAGCATGAACCTCGGGAGATTCCCCATTTTTCAAAGATTTCTTCTTTAGCAAGAGTTCCTCCAACGTGAAACAGAGTTCAATATGTCCTAAGGTATCCTTTGAAGCCTGCACGAAAACTGAAACAATTAGCCTCAAAGAGATGATCGGTCAAACTTTCCAAAAAAAGTTTTGGCGAGTGGACATCAGCAATAAAGACACAACAATGAAAATATTAAAATTCTGAACTTCTTAGAATTTTCCCTAAAAACTCATTTCCCATGAACCACATAGTTCCTTGATGTTCAGAAACATAGTAAAGAAAAGTAGAAATTCCATATATTGAAAAAGAACATTACTTTGTTTCCAGAAGTTAGACTCACAGGTACCAGTAGCAGTATGGGGAGAGAATATAAAGGAAAAAGCAAAAGGAGATACTGAAATGCTGAAGATCTTTTCGGTTTCAAATGCAAATGTCGCATATATATGTGACTGAACATTTCAGGCCATTTAAATCAGCCTCACCTCAGTTTTTGAAGCAGTTGTTCCTTCAGTTGATTTTTCACTAGCTTCATTTGGTGGCTGTTGGGATGCCTTTATCCTTTCAAGTTCTTCCATTATTCTGCAGGCTTCAGCATCTATTCTGAGGCAGAGAAACAGGACATAAAAACTTCGACAAAAGAAATCAACTTTTGATCTTATTGTCAAGAAATAAGATGACATTACTAATTCTGACAAAAACATGGATACTGTCTCCATCCTAAGAAATTATGCCACATTCCATGTGGCTTATGACATATGCATGCAACTATCCTATTTGAGATCTGCAGCCACCTTGCAATATCTGCATTAATTTTTAACCCCGCAATCGCATCCTGAGCATACTGAAGCAATTCTTCCCGCTTTACCTAAAGAGTGAACAGACAAAGACAAATTTAATTAAGATATTTTGCAGTAACATCATTCAACAATGTCCATTTCTAATTGTTAGAATAAGATTCCAAATCTTGCTATTTAATAAGCCACTTCAAAATTGCAGCATTGATAAATCAAATAAATTACATATCTACAAGAAGCTTTTTATCTTGCTAGTTCCTATTTGCAGGTATTGTTTAGTATTTTGTTAATACTTTCACTAACATCAGCAAGAGTACGAAGGTATATGTATCGTTTCCTTACCAAAACTTCATCTTCATAACTGGAAAATGTTGCTGCCAAATCCTGTATGCTGCGCATCACAGCTTTGTGAATTTCCTTTCCTCCTGCAAGACAAAGCCTGTGTATAACCAGACCATAAAGAAGTTCACACTTACGACATTTGACAGAATTTCTTTCTTACAGTTGGGCAAAAATAAACATGAAAATTATAGTCCAAGAGTGAGAAACTTCACCCAAAAATTTCCATGAGCAGAGAAACTTCTTCCTCGTTTGGAGCTTCAAGAATCTGAGTCATACAACAGAATTAATCTGCGGTTAAACTCAATGGATCAGCAAATACAAAGTCCAGTTAATATGTTTCTACATGAATCAGAAGTTAGAATCTAAGACAATTAACGTATCAGCATAAGATGCATCTGCTTAGTTGAACTCACCATAGACAATGTGATGCCTTCAAGAGCTTGACTATAGAGAAAGACTTCATGGTAATTCATTGTGCCCAGATCAGGATCAACGTAATAAACCTGTTTGTGAATCTCTGTAAAGCTTCTATGCAAATAAGAAACACATGAATTAACTAAGAAAAAATGCTCTGACTACTAACAAAGACACAGTTTGTTTAACATGCAAGTGAGCTACAGAGCCGATCCATGTCCAGAACGCCTACAGATTCAAACATTCACGAAAGAAGGAGAAGAACAAAGGATCACCATGGTGGGTCTTCTAAGAGCATCCTTGGCTTCATCAGAGAAAAGTTGCTCATCTGTTTGCTTCTCAATACCACCGGGAATTTCAGCAGTTAATCTCTCAGTTTCCTTGAGTGCGACCAACCATCTTCGTAGCAACTGAATTCTTTCTTCTCCTCTACAAGACACAGAAACCTCCTCAAGTCTCTTCACAGTAAGCCTGAAGCTTTTCACATTCCTCAGCCCCTGCTTCCACAAATCCATCATCAACAAACATATTCAATCCATCTAATCACATTGGATCATGTGGGTTCACAATAACCCACATTGGGTCCCACAAAATCTATAAAAGTAGCAATCTTTAAGGTAATGCACGGAAAAAAAAAGAAAGAAAGTCACGGACAATGCGGTCCTGGATGATCCTGGCGCCACCCGCAACGGCATTCCCGGCGTGGAGGACGACAGAGTCGGCGTAACTACGGACAGTGCGTGTTAAGTTGTTATTTCCGCCAACTTCCACAGCTCTGTGAACAGCAGACCGTAACCAAGACATTCTTATTATATTATTATTATGGTGTTTACTCTGTTTTCAGGTTTCAGGTTTCAGGTTCTGTTCAACCAGACATGAACCACGTAAAAGCTAATATCATTGTCTTGCTCTTGGTGTTTGTAAGAGAATCTAATGATGTTCCTAAACGAAGATTTTTGTTGCAATGATACGTTAACAGTTAGAAACAGACAGAGAGAGAGACAGATGAGGGACGGAGTCAAGAGTTTTGGCGCGTGTGGGAAGTGAAGGTTCGGGTCTTAAGCCATTCGTTTCGCTTATTATTAGCAGGCCTTCTCATTCACCAATTTGCCCTTTTCCATTCAATTTTTTGGTTTCACCAATTTTGTTTGACTTCTTTTCCATTTTATCCATTTTCTTGTTTTCTTTAGGAAAATGCATTTATAAGTCCTCTTTTAATCCCTTTTCTTGTTCTGTTTCTTATTAGGAAAAACCAAAATAAGACCTTCTTAGCTATAAATGCACCTCTAATTAAAGTTTAATTTGATAATACCTTCCAAAAAGTAAACTTTTTAAGTTATCAAACCTGAATTATTCTTAAAGTTGGAGTCTTTTGCAAAATTTGTATCATTTGAGATAAACTTTCTTGTTGATATATTTCATATAGATGAGTAAAACATTTGAAGAAGTTGAGAAATGTGCAATCTTATCTCTAATTAATAGAGAAATTGTATCTGATAAAAGGGTAGGTGATGACATTAAACTTCCAACCAAATCCTGAGACAGGGAGAGATGTTTCTTTTACTTGTAAAAGTACTTGTAATAATTTGTCTAACATAATTGTTCATTTCTACAAGTAGAACTAGTGGGAGAAAGTAACCATTACTTTACAAAAAAAGCTTTATTCTCAAGGACTATGGATTATCAGGTGTGATCAGAACTTCCAGCACATGATAATCGAGTCCTAGGCCACTATAGAAGGATACAACACTTAGCTCAGTATCGGTTCTGGCAAAAGAAATGAGGAACAATTTTAAGAATGTAGACTGTATCTGTACTTGGTTGACACCTCTCAAGCTGCTACTCATCTTTCTTGTTGGTAGAACAATGACACCGCACTTCTACAAGTCATCAATATCTGGCAATGGGATTTTCCAAAAGTTCCAAGAATTGTAATCTTCCTGCAAATGTATACAATATACAATACTATCATCATCATCATCATCAATTTCCTCATTCTTCTTTTTCTTCTTCCCTCTCCAGTCTCGTTCATCTTTGCTTGTTTGTTTTCAAGTTTGTTCTTTTTGCTCTTCTCAAAGTTGATACAAAAAGGAGTTCAATTCAAACTTAACCATGGCTTACCTGCTCAATCAATGATGTTGGCGGGAATATTTCATTAACAAGAGTGTGTAAAGATGTGTAGGACTTAACATCGACGCGATGGCTGATTGCCACTTCACCCTGCCAGGTTTTAAGGATTCTCAAGTAAACAATCAGAACTACAAATTGTCATTTCTAAATAATAAAAACTGGGAGGAGGGTATATACCTTTGGATTTATGATAAAAATTTTGCCTTTTGGAATGCCCATTTTCTTGTAACTAAGCTCGTCAGTGTCTCTATTTCCAAAGCCCGCGTAGAAGGGATTGTCACCAGCAGGAAAGAGTCTTCTTATATTCTGCAAACAGAATTTTTTGGACTTGATAGTTTGTTAAAAACTTCAGGGCATCTCACAGATACTTATATCTCCATATATGCAAATATTACCTCTAGGCACGCAATTTTAAATTCATGCGGAGCTCTTCTTATAACTGGAAACCGAACAAACAACACGGTTAGCTAGAAATAAACCAGAGCATCATTTAATATGGAAAGTTTAATAGTTAACTACGAATTATGCAGAACGCAGAGGACAAGGATGACACAGAATTTATAGACATCAGCAGTCCAGAGGTGTAATGCAATCAGCAACTACATGCATGGATTTTCAATTTAATATTCCATGCCAGTGACGTGAACCAGTTCCAAACTGCAGAATAAGCCAACCTTCACGGTATAGTGAGGGAAATAATCCATCGGGTGAGATGACAACAGGACCATTCGGTAGGGCTGTCCCATCCTGCAGGAGGAAAAAAAATTAGACATAAACATCAATTTAGTAAATGAAACTAGAGAAGATGACGCAGTGAGTATATTTAGTTTATGTTTTCTTATTTAATTATTTTTCATTAGGTTTTCCTATTAAGTTTAGATTCGGTGTTCAATCAGGTTTACTTGATTATCATATTAACAACAGAATTCTTGTAGGAGTTGTTTTTCCTATTTTAATTAGTCTAGTAAGACTACCATAAATAAGGAATTTGCTCGAGAATTAAAACAGCCTTCGTATTTCAATTTATTATTAAAAAGGTTTTTGTTATAGACCCTAATCGTTCCAACCGCAATATACCCTTCTAGCCTATTTTGTTGGAAACTTGGGCCCTACCCCCTTTTTGCAACAAAAGATCAACTGTATCAATACACACAGAATTCAGCAAACATGCCAGGGTAAGAGATACAAAAACGAGCTACTCCAGTACCTGCTTTAGGTTGAATAGAAAACTTCTGGTTAAATATGCTTGAACAATAGCACGCGCACTCAAAAAAAGTAGTTGGTACCCATTTTCCTGCAGAAAACCAGAATTCAATATCCAGTTCCATCTCCATAACAAACCAACCAATCAACCCAAGAACCATAATAAATGCAACTCAAGAATCTAACTGCTCATATCTGATAAGAGGATGTCAAGACAGTTTGTAAAAAGGTGTAAGCAAATCAATTCACGATTGTGAATTATTTACTAGGAAGGAGTGAAATAATGCAGTATATTGATCTAGACGAGTAGCATCCACTGCTTTGGACATGTAGAGGTGATCAACAATATGCATTGGTGATGCCACTAATCCGTTTGATGGTTAGGTAACAGTCTAGTACACAAGGGACCCTACAGAAACAGGGGAGATTTTGAAGACTCCATCAAGGCGTTTCTGCTTAACTAAAATGTTCCAGTTTTTCTCATTCTTACCCCTTTGTGTTTCTCCTAGGCCCACCATAGCTTTTTCTAGAGACATGAATTAGATGAGAATAGAAATTACCGGACATGAATGGGTGTCATGCAGGAGACACTTGGCACATAATTCTTTCCTAGGATCTTCAAAGTCATGGACTAAACGAAGCAAGTTTCACCAATCATCAAATGCTTGTATAGAAAGTAAATCATATCGTTTGAGAAATGAAGAATCAACCATATAATTTGAACATCCAATTATGACGAAAGCAGAAAAAGCAAATACCTTAATGGCAGAAAATAGTTTAGCCACACCAGATTGTGACCAGTCCTTCCCAACCAAAGGCATGAACTGACCTAAGACATCAGATCTGAAAAAGAATGTGTCAAGTTAATGCACCACATACCAGTACAATATCTAACTTATTAGACAACAACTAAGATTACTATGAAGGATCCCGTATTTCTTTCCATCATAAATAAAACTTCTGCCTGTTCTCTAGTGAATTAAAAGTTGAAAGAATGTTCATCTGGACTTATAGCAACTTTAGCCTCATATCAAGCTTGCAAAACTATCGCATAAAGGAACTAATTTGTGGACATTTACACATGAAAGTAGATGGAAAAAGCACAAACACAATGCTTGCATAGTTGCAGTTATGTGCATGGAAATGATAATTGGACTTGAAGGTTACTGTGGTTGAAAGCCCAGAAATCTATGATACATACAGGAACAAACAGGGTAAATGTTTCAAAGATAACATATAGAACAAGAAGACCGCTCCCTGAAGTGTCAGCAGGATTCTGACGGTGATTCATGAAGCAGCTCAGCACCAAAGGCAGGCCAAGAATGCAACTCACAAACATATTGACTGTGCTATTTTCTACCGCCCCTCCGATAATATGTAAACCATTAGGCATACAAAGCACAAAGATGTGCCACAAAATAGAGATCCAAAAAAATTTGACAATCATCAAAGGCCGATAATTGACATTACAAATTGTGCTTATGACAAGAAAGAAAAGGAGAAACTGTGGACAAACATAAGAAATCGGTGCAATCTAAGTTCCTTTTATAATTTTGGGAGACTAATGATAGAACACCAGAGGCCTTACTTGGTAATTGTCCCATCAACATCTGATATTACAATTCTCGTGTTCCACTTCCACAAATATATGTGTGCAACTTCCTGATAAAATTGAACATTGAGTATGTGACTAAAGAAAGAACTTCAGGTGCATATTGCTATCATCCAAACATCCAAAAATTCAGGTACCAGGCGAACCTGTTGTGTACCAAGAACCCTGGTGGAGAAACTGAAGGTTATGACATTTTGGCCATCTTTCAGATTCAGTGATGCTATCTGCTCACTAGTTGGAACATTTGTTCTTATGTATTGTTTGTGAGGCGATTGAACAGCATCATATGAGGTCGGTTCAGCATTTGAGTTTTGTAAACCTGATTCAGTATCCAGAAATAACTCTTCACTTGATGTATTACTGTTGCTATGTTCAAGTGTTTTGACCCTTCTAAATGGAATAGGCCAGAGCCTCCACCTGCGGCTAGAGGGTGTTGAAGTAAGTCCAGTATCAATGTCCCTATTCTCTGGTGTGTCACCCTGTTCCACAGGAATAGTATCTTTGGGATCAACAGGTAATTCTAAACCAAATGCCACCATTCCAAGAACAACGGGAGCAGCCTTTTCCCATGGTAAGTACTTATCATTATATCTAACAATTAAGTTCTCAT
Organism: Erythroxylum echinodendron; assembly: GCA_027575705.1. Taxonomy (NCBI): domain Eukaryota; kingdom Viridiplantae; phylum Streptophyta; class Magnoliopsida; order Malpighiales; family Erythroxylaceae; genus Erythroxylum; species Erythroxylum echinodendron. Next base: position 32,136,267 of record JANZXR010000004.1, on the reverse strand, counting down.
TTTTTATGACTGATGTTGCCGAGGTTTTAAATTCTTCTACAGATACAAGATGTGACTCAAACACTTTGGCAGCAGCCTCTGAACCCATGCCAGCACGAAGTTCCTTCCCACACAGTGAGATTTCAAACCCTACAAAATCAGAAGGAAGCAACGAAAGTAAACTCATATACAGCATGAAATAAACTACAATTACAGTATACAATTAATAAAAGGTGCTCACTCATGCTTGAAAAAGCTTGGATCTCTTCCCCAGAAGCTTCGACTTTTCTGCTAACATCTTCAGCAGCAGGCCTTTGTGAATTACCATCTACCAACTCACTTGATGTGGATGGGCAAAGGTCTTCATCTTTCTCTTCTGGATCATTTGTGATGTTAATAGGATATGCAGATGTGATATCAGAATCAATATGTTCCACATCTGCAGTGGTTTTCTCAAATGCTTTAACTTCAATATCTAAATCATGAGACCCGTCAGGCCCACTAGATTCTGATTTACAAGGTGGAGATGAACCATCATTTGTGAATTCAACGAGATTTCCATTTGGAGTCCGGTCAATAGTGGAAGAATTACAAGGACATTCCCCATTTGAATTTTGCACTTTTTGTGAACACATTTCTTCAAAATCATTGTTCCCAACATGGTCTACCAATTTTGTTAACTCCAAGCAGCTTTTAAAAACCTCTCTCTTAGTAGGGGATTCCTCTTCTGAAAGAGTGCAAATCTGCACAGCCCCTTCAAATCTAGAAATTTCCATCGTTTCTCGACCAAGACAAGCATGTTCCCCGTCGCCTTCACAAACCCCCAAATGATTTGCAAAAGCATTAATGCCACCACTTACACTGAAATTATTGTCAGCTGCAGCACTGGATACAGATGCATTCAGCTTGTTAACATAATCAGAAGACTGGGCATCATCAACTGGAGTAGATTCATCAGCTGCATCTTTCTCGCTCACATTCAACTCTGATGTGTTTAACTTGCCATTCTCAGCATTCTGCTCTGATTCTGAAACAGGGGCTGTCAAGACACGCCCATCTACGCTCACCAAGATCACTTCTGAATCTAAACCATGAGGTTCTGCAAGAGGATCACTGTCTAAATTCTCATATCTACCAGACCCATATTCTGATATCTCAACTGAACCCTCTATGGAAGATTGCTCGTCTTGGAAGTCATAATATCTATGATCTAAATCAGATTCTGTCCTCTCAAGTTGACCTACATCTGATGAGTCACACTCCTCTCGCAATTGAGCTACCCCAGAATCCGAAACACTATGCTTTAGTTGACCAATGTGCACTATGTTCTTAACAGCACTACCATCCTCAAGTGCAATCCCCATGCTATCAGAATCCTTTAAAGCCTCATTCGCCTTGCTCTCATCACCAGATTCCACTTCCTTTATGAAATAAGCCTCACCGGAATTATCGAGATACATATGAAAATTTGCTTCAGCACCATTTACATTTATGCGCACAATCTTCTCAGCCCCTTTAAGCACACCTTGAAATTTACCAAACCGAACATACCAAGGGGCGCTCCGAAATGATCCATCTTGCTGTTGAACCACAATAACATCAACAGCTCCACCAAATGGATGAAATGGGGTGGCAACACTGTATACTCCTTGTGAAATCAAGCTCCCAACTCTTCCCACCAAGCTCATCCTTCAATCGCCCCACTACACTGACAATATCTGATAAACTCTATCTAAAGTCTTGATGTTTTCCCTTTCCAATTGAATAAATTATAGGTTACTCCCTCCACGACCAAACCCTACAGATTTCTTGATTATTGCTTTTTCTTCTACTGTGGTATCAGGATATCTGCATTTCATTTTCAAGTTCAATGTAAGAAGACATCCAAAAATTGTTACATAAAAGGAACCTTAAAATTAAACCAGTACAAAAACTGTTGGAATTTGAAACCCGCCAATCCACAGAAAAGAATAAAGAATTTGAAACTGACCCATGAAAGAAAAAGCTAAAAGAACCCATACCTCTGTTTGGCTACTAAGATAATAACACAAACAAGATTGAGAAACGATTTATCAACCAAAAGAAAACAAAGACTTCGGCTCCTTTTGGCCGCCGAACTCGGAACAGGCTTAGCAGTGCCACTCCACAGATGTTGCAATCCAAAAGCCGAAAAGCAAATTACGAAAATGAGAAACTGACAGAGAATACTTTCAAACAGATTGCTCATTTCAACAAACAAAGAAACTAGAACTCGACATCGACACAAACAACGCAATGAAGACTAGCACAAGAAACATTAAAAAAAAAACTTTTCAAAAAAAATGGAAGAAAGAAAGCAATTGAACTTGAACTGCTCTGACAGAACGATGAAAAGAAGATGATGAACTTACGGATTCGAAAATTTCCTGACAACCCACAAAAAAAAAAAAAGATTGTCGTTTTACAACCGCACAGCTCAAAACGAAGTCAATTACGTACAAATATCAAATTTTGTTCCTTCTTCTTATCTGGGATTTGGCTTCTCTGATGCTTGAAACTGTATATAAAATTCTTGAGGCTTCGAAGTTTGGACTTTGTGTTGATACGAAAAATTAACAGATAAAATAGAAGAAAAAAAATTCCAAGCACAGAGAAGAGAAGAGTCACAGATCAACTTGGCTAAAGCAATAAATAGGTATTCCTATCTGTGGCTATAGATATCTGGGTTCAACCTTTTGCTCAATAACGAGAATATTCGCTTTGGCCACTTGTAAATCTTGGTTAAAATGAGGGCTAATTTGGGCATTTAGTTCGTCTACTTGTATGCCTCTTTCCTTAATTACGAGGATGAACTTAACCTTAGTTTCTCTTTCCGTGTCTTGTTCATATGTCTGGTGGCCCACCTCATTTTTATTTATATACATAAATAATATTCCGTATATAATTTAATAATAATAATTGTTAAAATTACTAATTAATAATTATGTAATTAGTCTCATATTTATCATATTATTTATTAAATAAAACAATCATTATTATTAAATAAAATTATTTTAGAACAAATAATATTCTATCATCGACAAAATTTTGTTATTTATAAATATTTATGAATTAAAGGCACATATTTAATATCACAAAAACTTAAATAAATTATTAAAAGTAATAAATTAAAAATTCGGTTGGTTCAATCTTAAAAGTTTTGGACCGTTCAACTTGAATAACTTTTCTTGTTAAAAATTAATCAGTTTATTAATTAATCAGTCAATTTTCATAGATTAATAAGTTCTTGTAAACTAAATAAAATCAATTAATTTTTATTTAATTTTTCAATCGATAGTTGATTTTCCGATGTTCAATATCGATTAAATTTTTAAAATCTTAAACATCTTATTTTATCGGGTTAACTTTCGGTCAATTTTAAAAAACATTAATTAGAAAATTGATTTATATAAATTTAACTCTACCTTTTATTTCTTGCTCTTGCGATATTTATATGAGATTAATATGAACTTGGTTATCACATTGAATGGGTCTAATGAGTAACGTTATTTAACATCAAAGTCACACCAACCAATAAGAACAAGGAGCTTCAATCACATGGTCCTAACAACCTCTTTCCAATTATTGTTGAAAGTAACGTAATTATAACTTCGTTCCGTGTAGAATCTGATTTCATCTCAAACAATTAAATATATTTTTATTTAAAAAATCAAAAAAGTAAAAGTGGAGCCAAACAATTTCTTAATATTTCATAAATTAAACTTTTGCTTTTGCGAATATTTTATTTTACAATATATATATATATATATATATGTATGAATGTATGTATAATTTCAAAAAATATATATATTAATTATTAATATACTAGTAGAAAGAGTACTTTGTTCCGTCTGAACTTCAAACAGTTTAGTTTTAACTGTGTTAATGATCCTACTTTATTGATTAATAGAGAACTAAAGTATATTTATCAATAAATCAAAAACTATTATATTTCTTAAAGATGATTTCTTAATTTATTCAGAAGTAATTTGTAAAATCGTGTACCTTTTCTTTACTAATTAAAACGACAAAAAGGACTATTTCTAGCCTATTTTTAAAATAAACAACTCGGACAAGCTCTTTTTAAAAAAAAAAATAATACATCAAGTACTATATTTAGATTTATTGGAGTTGTTGTTATATATATATATATATATTATTATTATTATTATTATTATTATACCGAGAAAGCAAGAAGCACCAACCAAAGTACAGAACAAATGGAACAGAGTAGAGGAAGCAGTTTCTACCAAACCGACCAAAGGGACTTGGCAGTAGGTAGAAAGAACAACCAGCAATCTTTCTTACAGCAACAACTACTTCCCGGCGACAGTGAGTCATCCGCATGTGTTACACGTGATCAAGTTTAGCAGCTTTTTGAATTCTGCATGTTTTTTTGTCTTTTAGACAGACTTTGGATTTTCTATGCTACGATATATGTATAAAGTCATTCGAAGCAACTTATTATTATGTATTAACTTATTACGAAACTATTTTCCATTTTTTCTTTATTTAAAAAGACTGGTTTTCTGTAATAAACAGAACTTCAAAAAAGTAGGTGCTAATTTGGATATTCTTGACATTATATGGAAGAAAAATAATTACAGCAACATCTAAAAAGAAAGCTTTAGTGGACGATTGTGGGATCAGATTTTCTCGACCAGTTATGGTATTCCTATTATATTATATTAAATTTTATTAACATATTTACGTGAACTCCACATAAATATATGGATGAGATTTAATAAAACATGGTTGAAACAGAGTAAGTGAAATAGAAGATTTAATAGGACGGTAAAGAATAACCAACAAAAGTACTGATAACACGAATAAAGAGGTTTTTCCATTAAATCTGTAATCATAACAAAAACTTATCCAACAAGGATGACAATTAGGATTTTACTTATTATAGGATCATAGATATTTATTACATTTATTTAAAATGATAATAATATTTGGAAATAACCTCTCTATTATGTAAAAATAAGGTTGTGTATTATCAGACCTTTTTAAATTTTACTTTATTGCAAAATTTCAATCTGAATGATGATAATTTAAAATGATGAAGAGATGACATTTATATCAAATGACATGATCGTTTATTAGTATAGGCTACTAGAAATGGGATTCAAATAACCTCTTCCCAAATACCCTGTGCTTCATGTTTTCCTTTAAATCCAATCATTTAATTTTTTCTTTTTCCTAATGATTGAATAGTTAGTTTGAAAGAAGAACAGAAGGCACAGGGTATTTGGGTACAAATAATTTGAGTCCTAAAAAATGCAAAATGTGATCTTATGTATATCATTTGAGTTTATTTTTCCTAACTTTTTAAATTTATTAATAATTCTCTTATAATTTTAATCTAACCGATTAATTTTTATTACAAATTTTAACTATGAACTTTTAATTAACATTATGTAATGTCACGTGAAAAGATGATATTGTCTTAGAGTTTCTAGTTAAGGTTTTTTAAAGAGTGTTATAAAATTAAAATTATAAGGAGTTATTAATAAATCTTAAAAATTAGAAAATGCATTGATAATATGTCAAATCAGAAGAGTCTAAAAAAATTATAAGAAATATATTTTCTCATTTGTGAGATTAAAAAAATTAAAAGATTACACTATCTGTTTATTAAAGATTAAGCCTTTTTTACCATTTGACTTATTTATTAAATTATTTAAGAACATTAGAAAATGCAATTTTATTAAGTAATTTAAAACATGTAATAGAATATGTATGATTATTTTTAATTTTATTTCGGTAACAAATTTGATTAAAAATAATTTTTAAAAATGTTAGTAAAAATTTAAAGTACTTTTTAATAATAAAAATTAAAGGTTTTCGTTTTTTTTAGAGCCTTTATTTTCCCAACTGTCAGACATCTGATTGATTAGTTTATGCCAACAACCATTAAGGTTGATAAGGTTTGGGAGAAATGGACAAGTCACGTGTTGGTGTAAGGTTGTTCAGCAACCATAATTCTACATGCCTTGTTCGTACTTCTCCTTTATAACATTAAGGTCACAATTTGAATAACAACAACAACAATAATAATAATAATATGAGTCATATTTTTTTTGTAAATTTCAACAATGTCATATCATTTCTGATCATTTACTTCAATTTTTGAAAGTTTCTTTTTTTTCTTTATAATTTCTAAATAGAACCTTCTCGCATCTTTTCACTGGAGCATTTAGGTATCTTCTCTTAATATGTTCAAATTATTTAAGCATTATTTATCTTAATTTTTGAATAATATTAGTCACTTTTAATATGTTCCTATGACAATTAATGGAGTCGAATTTGTTTAATTTGAGTTATAAATACTAAACTTTTGATGGTATATTTTTTGAATTTTTTTAATTATTGAAACTGTTTAAATTGAATTTTAGGCTATTCAAGATTAATCTAAAATCTCAACTTCAATTATAAAGTCTAAGGCTATATTTGATTGAACATAAAGTTTTTAATATGATAGAATATAATAGAATGGAATGAGATGATTAATAATGGAACGGAACGTAAATATATGTAATATTAAAAAATTATTATTTGGGATAGAAGGAAGAGTTCATAATGTAATATAGTGAAATGTTATTTGGATGAAAGGTTTATAATATAATACAATGTATCATTTTATATTACATCTTAAATCTTCCAAATTGGAAGTTTTTCATCTTTACTGTTTAAGATAGAATGAGATATAATATGAAACCCTTCTCTTTCATCCCATTCTATTCCATTTAATTATAAAACCTCTTCCTAAATTATGTAATAATATTATATTCAATTCGATTACATTATAAAATTCTTAGTCAAAACATACCCTCAGGATAAGGGAAATTTTTAAAAGAGAAAACCGGAAAGATTCCTTTCTTTTGATCATCTTCTTGCTTGCTTCTCGGGAAAAGGGGAAGAGAAAATGAAATAAATGTTATGATTACTTCAATTCCCCCAATAAAGAGGGCAAGCATGTGCTATAACAATAATTAACTGTTTTCTCTTTTGTTGTTATTATTATATTTATAAGTGTATGATGGTTTATATCAAATTTTTAAAAATTAAATAAATAGTATAAAAATTTTAATTAATATTAAACCATTATAAAATTAAATAAAAATTAAATAATTTGCTTTTATTTATAAAAATCAATAAGTTTATAAAAATCGATTAATTAATTAATTAAATAACAATTATTAAAATAAATTAAACTGAAAAATTAAAAATTGAATAAAAAATTGATCGATTAAAAAATTTCACGATCAAATCGATTTAACTTTCTAATCAGTAGTTTATCTCGTTAGGTCTATAGTTTGACAGGAACAAAATTTATATAATATAGTTTTAGTTTGGTCACAAGTTCTTATGGATTACCAATAATTGAAATGATTCTAATGTCAAATAGTAACTTCAATCAACTCTTTCTAAATATGGATAATCTCATAATCAATAATTCGGCATCACTTTGAAATAATTTAATAGTATCAATATATCCTTTTAGATATTTTTAAAATTATAAAATACATCAAAAATATTTTGTAATTCTAAAATAATTAAAATTATAAATTTATAGATATTTTTTAAAATTATTTTAATTGTACCTATATTCAGAATATCGTCTAATACCACTGAAAAAATTGGTATCAGCAGTATCAAACTTTGAAATAATATTATACATTTTCATTTATTTTTTGTCAATAAGAAACAAAATATAGAATATTACTTTGAAAATATTACATATTAATAATTTATTTTTTAAAATATGACTCGTATAATTGGTTTGCGAGACTTTTTAAATTATTTATAAATAATTAAAATATTAAATATTCTTTTATATTAGAGTTTTTTTGTCAATTATTTGTATATAACTCATTATTTGATTTAAGGACTGTTATATAGTTTTATAAATTTCTTAACACACATCTTAAAAATAAAAATTGTACTTTTTTGTCATAAAAAATGTCATACTAATAATTCTATAAAACTACACAATAAGTATTAGTAAAATAGAAAATACTAGCAATAGTTAATTTACATAATTCATCACCAACAATAACAACATAAATGACCCAGTATAAATCCCGCTACACGCAAGACTTGCAAGGCCTGACGTACGCAATCTTATTCCTAGCTAATAAAGATATTATTTTCGAATTACAGAACAATCGAATTGTAAAAAAAAACATCATTAGAAAAGAAAATTCATTAAGGATAATGAAGATACACCGAAAAGGAAAAACATCTATTGTGGTCATTATAGGTATGACAATGGTCCAGATTGAGCTTAGGTCATGGCGGGCTGTAGGTTGAGATGGGCCGGCCCCCAGCCCTCCAAACTAGGAGTTAGTCGGACTGAACCGGCCTGTCTATTATTTTTTTAAAGAAAAAATCCAAACGACGTCATTTTAAACAAAACGACGTTGTTTCTAGAAAAGTGAGCGGGCCACGAGCCACCGAGCCGACCATAATTGCCATTCCTACATTATATAGAATTATAATATGGTAAATGATAATTTGAGAATTATATTTGAATTCATTTAAAAATACAAAATTCAGAATATGAATTTGAGCAATACTATCGACTGGTAGCAGCAAAAGTATTTCCCATACATTGGGCTTTAAGAAAAGCCCAATACCCAATACGACAATGCATGATTGTTCCGTAACGACGTAGTCTCATGATTAGCGCCCCACACAAGCTCGCAACGGCCAACTAACGCTCTCTCTTTCGTTAAAGGTAACCGCCCGAACTTCTCTCTTTCGTCTTCCTTTTTGAAATCTCCGACCACAAACCACTAAGCGACCACCGCCAAAATGGCGAAACTACCCTTCCGTCTCCTCCCTCTCCTCCTATCAATTTCCCTTTTTACCCCCACCACCGCCGAGATCAAAACCCTCACGATCATCAACGACGTGCGCCCCATGATCCTCTTCGAGAAGTTCGGGTTCACCCACACCGGCCACGTCCGCATTCGGGTCTCTTCCGTCTCTGTCACCGCCACGATGGAAGCCCCGAACCCGAGTCCGTCTCGTCTCGGGTTCTTCCTCCTCTCCGAAGAGTCCCTGATCCAACTCATCCTCGAAGCCCAACAAAACCCAGAATTTTGCGTCCTAGATTCTCACTTCATTCAACCTCTGTTCACGTTCCGGGATCTCTCGCCGCCGCCTCTCTCCTCGTTCAATCAGTCGTACCCGGTGACCGCGCCCAACGAGTACTCTCTCTATTTTGCGAATTGCGCGCCCGAGACATCCGTATCGATGCTTGTCCACACGGAGGTCTACAATGTGGACCGAGATGGTTCTCGAGACTATCTCTCCGCGGGCAGGACCGCGCTTCCTTCACTTTACAGCTTCTATTCGATTGCGTACTTGGGGTTTCTGGGATTTTGGGTCTATGTTTGTTACGAGAACCGAAGGTGCGTGCATCAGATCCATTTGTTGATGGGTGGGTTGTTGTTAATGAAAGCTTTGAACTTGATCTGCGCAGCTGAGGATAAGCATTACGTGAAGGTTACAGGGACCCCGCATGGCTGGGATGTTTTGTTCTATATATTCCAGTTTATTAGGGTTGTGTTGCTTTTTACCGTGATTGTGTTGATTGGTACTGGTTGGTCGTTCTTGAAGCCATTTTTGCAAGAGAGAGAAAAGAAGGTTTTGATGATTGTGATTCCCCTTCAGGTTTTAGCTAATGTGGCCTCTGTTGTGATTGGTGAGACTGGACCCTTTATCAGAGATTGGGTTACTTGGAATCAGTTGTTTTTGTTGATTGATATTATCTGTTGTTGTGCCATTATCTTCCCTATTGTCTGGTCCATAAGATCCTTGCGTGAGACGTCAAAGACCGATGGGAAGGCCGCGAGGAACTTGGCTAAACTGCAGTTGTTCAGACAGTTTTACATTGTTGTAATCGGATACTTGTACTTTACGAGGATCGTGGTGTTTGCTCTTAAGACAATTGCATATTACAAGTACCAGTGGGTGAGTAATGCTGCAGAGGAGACAGCAAGTTTGGTGTTTTATGCCATCATGTTTTACATGTTTAGGCCTATCGAAAAGAATGAATACTTTGCTATTGATGATGAAGAAGAAGAAGCTGCAGCTGTAGCTCTCAAGGATGAAGAATTCGAGCTTTAAAACAGCAACTGTCCATTGCTGCAAAATATGATATTTTTGTCCGTGACTGGCGGGTGCACTGATCAAATTGCTGCTTACCTGGTTCAAGTACGGTACTTATGCAGTTTCTGTATCCTCCTGTTTATAATTTCATGCTGTGTTAATAACAACTTTGACACTTAATATGTCAGTTAGAGGCATCCATGGATTCTGACACTTAATATGTCAGTAAGCCGGTTACGATTTCATATGGTTTCTCTCACCATTCTTCATGTAATTTGTTCTCATTTTTATGTTAATCCTCTGAAATTCATGTTCCTTTACTGCTTCTGTTAAAGTGACTAGTCTGTTCCTAATCATGAAAAGGCTTCACAAGTATGGTTTAGTGGATATGAGACAGAACATGAAAATGAAAACCAGTAAAAGTAGAGAACTGGAGTTTTCTGTGTAAGTTATGGTTAGCTATTCTGATACTAGGTAGCCATGGGTGAATGCTTGAAGGGATTTTTGCTGCAAGTGGAAAATATTATTTGATACACCCTTAATTTGGAAAAATACTAAAATGTACAAATATCATTTAAATTAAATGTGAAACTTAATTTTGAGTTATTAATTTTTTTAAATAATTTAACAAATTTATGAAATATTACGATAACAAAAACAATTCAGTAAAAATGTTTACGATACACGTTATCTAGGAAAGTTCAATAGTACGTAAACTTAAGTACAACATCAAATTGAATCAAAATAAAAAGTTTAACCTCTCCGTTAATTAGGGGTAATATTGCATATTATTGAACTTCTTCAGACTTTGCGTATTAATAATGTTTTTACTGAATTGTTTTTATTGTTATTGTTACTGTTATCGTAATCGTAGGATTAGGTCGAGATGCACCAAACTTCCTCCACGCGTATGTTGGACATGTCACATGTTACATGTCAAAAGTTACTTTTTGACCAAGACGTATCTAATAGTAGTAATTAGTAACCAAAACATTTGATATAGCATAAATCTATGTCTGCATAAATGATTAGCACGTGATGTTCAAAGTTCCTATTTAGTCTACGCAGTCACAGGTGAGTTACGAATTTACCCCAATTCAATCTTATGAATCACATATATTTCAATATTAAATTCAGTCAAATAGTATTGCAGATACTCCCTATTACATTTTATTGATTTTTGGAAGCATTTTTTTAATAGAGGAATTCGCAGTCGTTATCCTTTAGATGCATATTGAGTAAATCTTCGAATTGTTACAATAGCCTACAAATTATATCAATCGAGTATTTTGCACTAGACAAGTTTTGTACGACATGTTCGATCGAGAGAGTGTAGATAGAAGGATTCAAGCATAGAACTTTTTAGCTCTGTACCTCCCACTCTACCAATTCGACCATTCCCTAAAGGGTGCATAATATTGAATTACAAACTCACAAGTCACATTGTGACTGCGATAATTACAAATTATGTTAACACAATTATTAAATTTCAATGTTTTAAAACTAAACCAGAAGTTAAACTCGTAATACAAGAGATTTAAAGTTTAAAAGGTTCAATCAGTATTAAACTGTTATAAAACTGACTAAATATTGAATAAAAATAACGAATTTAAAATTTGATCGAAAAAGATTATGCTTATCAATTAAAAATTTGAAGTTTAATTGAAAAAAGAGATTATTAAACAAAAATTAATGGGTTTATTTTAGTTTATAAGAATATATTAATTTACAAAAATTGACCAATTAATTAATAAATTAATCATTTTTTAACAATAGGAGTTAACAAAATAAATCGAACCAAAAAGTTAAAAACTGCACCAAAAAATTAGACTGTTCAAAGTTTTTATGGTTGAACCCATTAATACGGTTGAGTATTTTAATCATTGTTAAATATACATACAATTAAAGTACTAAAGAAGTTATATTAATGTCTACTAATTATAGAAGAGCTATGAACGTGTATATTTATATATAATTTATTATACTAATGGTGGTTAAGCCTAATTACAATCACTAATAATTATTATTAGTTATAATCAAGTGTCCAAAAACATTTCAATTTCATATTTTAAAAATTAATATTTATCCCAATTTTTTATTATGCTTTCGAATTCTAATTTTTTTATTATGTTTTAAAAATCAGACCAAAAAGTAAACCGAAGAGAAAAAAGATTTAAAGTTTAAAAGGTTCAATCAGTATGCGAATAAAGATTGAATAAAATTAACGAATTTGAAATATAGTTAATTAAAAAAGAGATTGTTAGATAAAAATTACTTGATTTATTTGAATTTATTAATTAAAACAAACTGATTATTTTTTAACGACAAAATTATTAAAGTAAATTGAACCTAAAATTTGAAAATCGAACCAGAAAATTAAAAAATTTAAGATTTTTTTTATTAGCTCACGAGATATTTTAAGAAGGTCCCAATTATAGGAAGATGCCTTTAAGCCATCCACACTCAGACTAATCTTCGCTCGCATCGGGTCAACTCGTAAGTGATAAAGTACTGGCCAAACAAGTTCTTCCATTCTTAAGACTCGAACTTAAGACTTTTAATTAAAGGATGAGAATACTGAACTACTCACGTTACCCATATTTGGTTATTTAAGATTTTTAGTATTGAGCAGGCTAAACCGGTTTTTTAATTATTGTTAAAACCATATCCACCTCATGCAAAGGGTATTGATGTCAAATGAAGATAACCTTTTCTTGCTTTTCCATGTCCTTCTTGTATAAAGCTAATCACAAGGATTTCCAAACAAAAACAAACAAACACCATTAACCCTTCCTCCTCCTCCTCCTTCTTCTTCATCTCTCTCTCTATCTCTGAATATATCTTTTCTTACAATCTAAGCCTTGTTCTACTATAAATATAAACCAGAAAACGCAGTAAAGATCGATAACGGTAAACTTGACCAGAAATTTGTCTACTTCCAACGAGAACTAATGAGTTCGGTTTGCATATCAAACTGTGTCAAAGACGCAAGTGACCCGCGGGTGCCAGTTCGTTCGACTTATGTTAACCTCTACAAGTGGTCGGAGTCCGACGCCGAGTTCATGAAATCCGTTCACCGTGTGGGGCAAGGTATAGGCCACCCTAGGGTTGTTGACAGCGTATCTTGTCGGCAGCTGTATTTAAGGAGCTACAGGTTTTCAAGAAAAGAGAGTGTGCCAGAGAGGACCAAGAAGTGCCTTGGGAGAGTGAAAGAGAAGGTGGCCAACCATGGGATTGGGAGGAAGAGAAAGGAAAAGGATCTTAGAAGAAAGTGTTTGGTGTTGGGGAAAGTGAAGGAATTCTCGTGCGGTGCTTTGTTTAGGATCTTTCACAAGTTGTTATCTTGTGCTGCTAGTGTAGATGTTGCAAACCAAAACGATCGATTAAGCTAATAAGATCATACAAGGTTTGATTTTTTCGATTGATAAATTAGAACCATCTCTGTAATTTTGGATATATAGTTGTTATCTTCTCCATATAATAAAGTTAATTTGATTCGAATAATCATATAAGAAATGTTTCAACTTAATTTTAGTGAACGTATCGATTTTTTCAAAATTTGGTTCAGTGGAGTTATTTTTTTTCCTCGTTCTAATCTGTCAATTTTTATCGATGATTAAAAAACTTAACTAGTCCGTCTGATAATTATATTTTTGATTCAGTTTTTAACTTTTCTGCTAATTCTTGTTGTTAAAAATTGATTAATTTATTAACTAATAAGACATTTTTTAAATTTATAAATTCTTATAAATTAAAATAAATAAATAAATTTTATTTAATAATTTTTCAATTAAACTTTAAAATTTTAATAAGTAAAAATAATCTCTTTCAATTATATTTTAAAATTTTTAATTTTTTAATTATCTAGTATTAATTAAATTTCTTATTTTACGTATCTAACTTTCGTCTTAATACAACAAGATAAATGAGCTCCACTGCGATATGTTTAGAGTCTAGTGGCTCGATGAGACATTGCCTTGGAAGTTTCATTTTCTATTATGCATCAACCAATGTCTCTTTTTTCCACATTTTCCCACGTAAATGAACATAATACAACAAACATGTCATATTTGTTTCTTTAGTGCTGTCTGTATAAGCATGTGTGGCCGGTTCTAGGGATGACATTAATGGCTCGATCCGTCTCACTTGACTCGATCCGATCTGTGGTCTATTTATTTTTTTCCAAAACAACATTATTTTAAAATTTTTTGTTTAGAAAAATAAACTAAGGATTGAGCTTATTGACATTCTTAATTAATTCATCCAATTTTCCTACTCTAAAAGCTTTATTGATCATTTTAATTCATATATAGTTTAATAATTTTTAAATTAAGCTTTAAATTTATTAATACGTAAGAACAATCTCTATTAATTATATTTTACATAATTTATTTTTATTTAATTTTTAATTAATTTTACGATCACTAATTTTAAAATTTTTATCTTATTGATTTAACCTCCGTTTGAATTTTAAAACATAGATGATCGTTAACAAAAGTGTTGCTCAATTTAAATGAAAAATGGAGTTGATTGTAAGTTATGCGGTGGATAAAACTCACCAACCAACTAATTGATGATATCGAGTACATTATCTTTTATTTGGAATCAATCAATAACTAGAAACCTGGCCACGCATCCATTGTGCTGTGCAGCAATCAATTCCAATTACAGGTACAACAGTTTGGTTGAGAAGTTAACTAGTGCAATACGTGTTATATTGGCTAAGCTCAGCAATTCTGGCCCGACCACAGGGCAAGCTCAAGTCGAGCACGAATCAGCTTGTGACTCAATTGAAATAACAAAAATAACAAAAGATCACCCGCTGATAGGGCAGACTTATCCGAGATAGCGTCGGAGATTAGAAGGGTGGATTTGTTTAGAACTTAGGCTGGTGCTCCCCACTTGCAACAGAATTATAGGGCGTCTTATTTGGGTTAAACTTAGCCTGAAAACTTGGTTATCACCGGGTAGAATTAGAAATGGATTCTCAAGTTGCGATTAACCTCCTGTCAGATTCCGCCTAGCGCACTTCTTCCCTAAACCCGCTTATTGTTAACATAAACGAGCTCCTCAATCACAAATGGGTCGTTCGCATCCACCACATCTACCAGAAAGGCAATAGGTGTGCTGATTGGCTCGTCAATTTTGCTGCAGGTTGTGACTTAGGAACTACTACTTTTGTTAACGCCCCCTCTGAGTGCCTCCTCATCCTTCTCGAGGACATTTGGGATTAGCTTTTTTAGGCTAATTATGTAATTTGTACTGCTATTTTTCGATTAATAGAAAAACCATTGTTTTATAAAATTTTTAACGAAAAAAGTAAGAATAGGCCATCCAATACAAAATCGGGCCGATCCGCACCATTGACATTATTAATATTGGCATGCCATCTAAAACAAAACAGTGAAAATTTATCTTTTATGCTAAAAACATGGAAAAAAATACAAACTTTCTCCCGGTTCTAATTACTTTAATAATATTTTAATTATTATTAACGAAGATGTTATAGTATTAGAAAAATTAAAAATGATCTTCTATTAAATTTTTATTAAATTATTTTAAACAAAATTTACTATTAAAATTAAATAAAAGGATTATATATAATTTATACCTATTTAATAGTCAATCACGTATCGATATCAAAATATTCAGAAAAAATTAATAGAAATTTAAAGTATTTTTAATACAAAAATACATTTAAAATATAAGATAAAGGAAACAAAATTTTCTTGTAATTTAAGAAATCTTCAAAAAACCTGTCGAATCTTTACAACTCCCCAAAACACTCCTTTTAGTGCTCAATATTGTAAATAAAAGCCCTTATTTTAGATTTCGAATAAAAAATAATAATGCAACACATATAGTATAAATACCAAAAGTGAACTAATCAAATGCTATTTATACGACGACTTAACAAAACTCTTAAACTCGAAACGAAATGACTGTTGGATCTAGAAAATCTACTTTCACGAGAGATTTATATCATGAGTTAGTGAGGGAACAAATTCATGGGCTTTGACACCTCACTTTACTCCAAAATCTTAAGGCATTAAGGCCCTGTTTGGTTCCGTTTTTTTTTACCGGTTTTTCGTTTTGGTTTTCATAAAAAATAAACTATTTATTAAAACACGTTTGGCTTGTGTTATCGCTGTTTCTGGTTTCCAAAAATAAAAAAATTGTAACGAGATTATGAAAACGGAAAAAAAGACGTTTTCGGATGATTTTAAAACAGGTTTATTTTTTACCCCAACTTTGTTTCTGCGCCGCCGACTCTTCTCCATCTTCAGGTCAGCTATGATTTTTCTTTTTCTGTCCAGGTTTACGTTTGTTTTCTTTACTTGTTACCCTGTTATTCTCTGTTTCTACGATTTCTGCTATTGTATATCTCCACTGCTGCTGCTTTTGTATATCTCCACTGCTTTTCTATATGAACTTGCCGTTGTGAACGCTTTGTGTGTGTGTGTGTGTGTGTTGATGACGGAAAAAGAGAGAGCATATTTGCTTGGGAATAGGACGGGTGATGAGTCGTAAAGTGAGGAGCTGGTTTTTGGGAAGAGACATAGATGATAGTATTGTTGTTATCTATCTATCATACGAAGAACTTAAAGACTGACTACTGGAATTTCGAAGGACTAAGTTTAGAGAGAGAAAGTGTAATGAAACAGGGGCAAACAGAGTAAGTTTCAAGAACTCAACAACACATTGAACTCTTCTTGATTTCTTGCCCACTGATTCTTTACGTCGTGGCATGGCCCTGTATGCACACCTTAGAAACCCTGCATGCACACGGTGACGTGAGTGAGTGAGTATAGTTGGGAGAGAAGAAGCACACAGTGACGTGGGTATAGTTGGGAAGAGGAGTTGTGAGTGAGTGAGTATAGTTGGGAGAGAAGAAGCACACAGTGAAAATTCTGGTGAATTGGGAATGTTGTAACAGATGGTTGGTTTTACTTTTACCATTTTCCTGATTACTGCACTGTACAGTATTTCATTAAATCGAAAGATTGAAGTAGAAGCCTTCGTTCTGGTGTTTTTTGAGAGGTTTCAGAGATGTCTTGTTCATTTATCCTCAACCCAATTCGGTATAATATGTTATAATCTCGAAGAAACCTTGTGTTTTACAGTGAAAAGTAAACGACAAGTATGAAAATAGTTTTCAGTTTTAATAATCTAACCTAGTATTTGTAGAAGTAAAATACATGCACCACGTACATATAAACTAAAATGCACCGCCAGTGATTGTTGATTAGATCGCGTATTTGATCGACCCGATGAGTCGTCTTCAGATGAAAGGACCTTTGTTTTTAACTATAAATAGATAAACAAATTCTTGATAGTTCTGGTCGTTGTAGTTGTACAAGGTAAAAGAAAATCGGTAAAAAATTTCTGCGTTTTGCGTTATAATCCTCGCGTTTTGGTGTAAGCAATGCATGTGATATGCGTTATGGTGTTGGTGGTGGAGTCTCAAAGGAAGATGGTCCATGTCGGATGTGCCTGTGCCTGTACCTGTGCCTGTTCAATTTATAAATATCAATTAAATTAAAATTTTAGCTTAATTCTAAACAATTAACTTATCTATAAGGAGTTCTTTTACAAGGAGTTCACCAGTCCTCTAAATGCATTTCACATATAAGAATACGTATTAGGAGGGTACAATTGATGTTTTCCTGATGTACTTGATGAAGCTGGGGAGATTAGCATCTAAGTAGTCTGGTAATGGTTGATTACAGAGTAGAAGTGGTGATATTTTCATTTTCTAATGACATCCCTGATCATTTTCACTTCATTGGGTGACAAGTAGTCAATTGCATTTGGCTTTGAAGGGACCTCTCTACCTATTCGACAGTAATGGAATAGAGATGTTAAGTGATATTGAGCTTATTCACGATTTGATCTCTATTACACATTGCTTTATATTTTATTGTTTCATGACAAGGAAATGAGATTGATTGAGTTGTCTTATGTTTATTTTGATCCATGTTTACCATTTAATACTTTGCAAAAATTGTTATGATTCATGTCACTTATACGTGG
>JANZXR010000004.1:32092290-32102456 GCA_027575705.1 Erythroxylum echinodendron | reverse complement strand
GGAGATTAGGGTTGAACTTCTTTGATATTATTTTCCATAATGATTTTACGTGAAGCTAATCTTCACTTAACAACCCTCCGGTTCGGAAAGAATCGTAAAGAAAACCCTTGAAGTTATACAATAAAAAATTACGTCATAAAAATAAATACAGACATAAAACAATTAAAAACAATAAAGATAAATCAAACATAATCAGAGAACTTCTTAGGCTTGTGCCTCTCTCGCACACTCCTATGCAAAGGCTGCTCTCTCAAGTCTTCATGTGTATCAATAATTAATTTAATTATAATAAATAAAAGTTTGTATTGAAAATTTTGATATATTGTCTAAGTTCATGTTCTTGTCTCTTTCAAATTAAATAATAATTTAAAATAAGATCTTGTGATCAGAAGATCACCGATTTAAGTCACCGAAATAGGTTTTTTTATAAAATACGAAGAGGATACAATTGATAATCCTCCCCGACGCCGAATGCACCAAACTTTAGCTTTTTAAAATCTAAAACTGTTAATCAAGTATGGGATTTTTAATTAGGCAAGCAAGTAAATCACTTTCATACACAAAAACAAGTGCACAACTAGCTTTTCGTAAAGAAGTGGAGTACCTGTATACACGCTCTAGAGAAATTCTTTAATTTCTCATCAAAATTTCGTAATTTCCAATTTTATTAAAATCTTTTTCTATTAAATTTTAAATAAAAATAACGATAAAACACACTCGTCAGCATAAATATCACACATAGACTAATCCAATACTACTTGTATAATGATTAAATTTAAGTTTTAAATTCAAGTTAAGTAAATTAAATACAATCAAAAATAATAATTTATCATAATTATCTTGAATTGCTTCCAGCATCACATAGTTTCAGGTGAAAGCAGAGGTTCTTTAGTTACATTTTATTTTATTTATTTATTTATTTATTTATTTACGTATTTAATTTTATTTACCTGCTCTTAGCATAACAGTTTTCATATATACTTTTTTAATCTGTATCATTTTTTCATTGTCACATTCACATGTGGGTCTATCAGAAACAGCCTCTTTATTCTGTAGGGAGAAGGCTGCGTACTATCTGACCTCTCTAGACCTGCTTTGATGTTGGACTCAGACTAGATGTGATGATGATAAATTATCTTCAATTATTAATTTAATTTTAGGTTAATTAATTTGTGTAGGATTTAACGGCTAATTAAGTTAAGTTATTGTATAAATGATATTTGATTTGTTCGTGTATAATATTCATACGTGTTTTATTGTTATTTGTAACTTAAATTTAAGAGTTGAGATTTTTTTGTAAAATAAAAAACTAAGATTTTTTTTAATTTTAAATGTTAAGAGATTTTTTACAAATATTTTAAAATACAAAGAGCTCTCTGCGCTTCACCTAACTTGCAAAATCATTCAAACAATCCGGTCAACTGAAGGCCAACTGTTTTCTATTGATTAGTGTTTTGCAATTAATCTTAATACTTTATGGAACCTTGCTATTATTTACACTGAACGTGACACCAACTTTGTGCTTAGAAAACTTCTGGTTTAGCAATATCAATTCTCATGGAACTAGCAAAGTAATGGAACTCCTCTCACTTGTTATATAAGCTAGGCTTTAGATTTGGAGGGTTAATGTATTAAAAATACGTACTTGGTACTATAAATTCTTTACCAGAAAGTATAAACACCAACCAATGCAACATTCAAAAATGTATGAAAGACGTCCAAAGATGTCCCAGGTGTAAGCAGAGGTTCTTGATCCTATCCAACAAATGGAGCTCCATAACTACGCCGAAAGATCAATAATTGGTACGACTCCAAGTCCTGCAGAATTCCCCATGCACGTAGAAGAGGCACAGATTGATGCTTCCAGCTATGATGCTCCTGTTCATGATCAAGTCCTCCAGCTTGAAAGTGACTGTAGCAACATGCCTCCGTCAATCCCTTTTGTTCTTTCGTTCAACAATTTAACTTACAGTGTGAAAGTTGGGAAAAAGTTCTCATTTCCCTTTGGTGCAAAGGATCCTTCTTCAGAGATGAGCGTTCTATTGAATGATATATCGGGAGAAACAACAGAAGGAGAAATTATGGCTATTCTTGGACCTAGTGGAGCTGGCAAATCTACTTTAATCGATGCTCTTGCCGGCCGAATATCAAAAGAGAGCTTGAAAGGGTCTGTGAAATTAAACGGTGAGGTGCTTGATTCACGATTATCGAAGGCCATATCTGCTTATGTCATGCAAGACGATCTTTTGTTTCCAATGCTAACTGTGGAAGAGACACTGATGTTTGCGGCTGAGTTCAGGCTTCCACGTTCACTTTCAAAGACAAAAAAGAAAGGAAGAGTCGAGGCTTTGATTGATCAATTAGGCTTACGCAGCGCAGCAAACACTGTGATTGGAGATGAAGGCCACAGAGGAGTGTCAGGTGGTGAAAGAAGACGAGTTTCTATTGGAACTGGCATAATTCATGACCCTATCCTCCTATTTCTTGATGAACCAACTTCAGGACTTGACTCCACTAGCGCTTTCATGGTGGTAAATGTCTTGCAGCGAATTGCAGAAAGTGGAAGCATAGTGATCATGACAATTCACCAACCCAGTTACAGAATCCTGAGGTTACTTGATCAATTGATCTTTCTTTCACGTGGACAAACGGCGTATAGCGGCTCTCCGGATAGCCTTCCTGCGTTCTTTGCTCAATTCGGTCATCCAATTCCAGATAACGAAAACAGATGCGAGTTTGTTTTGGATTTGATTCGTGAACTTGAGGAAGCACCGGAAGGAACCAAGAACTTAGTTGAATTCAACAAGTCCTGGCAAGCCATGAAAATTCTATCCAACCATTCTCAAAATGCATTAAAGCTCTCACTAAGTGATGCAATATGCGCAAGCATTTCGAAAGGCAAGCTAGTCTCTGGCTCCACCAACGCTAAAACCTTAACATCCTCGGTACAAAAGTTTGCTAACCCGTTTTGGATTGAAATGATAATTATAGCCAAAAGATCAGTGTTAAACTCACGAAGAGCACCCCAAGAGTTTGGGATACGATTTGGTGCTGTTTTTTTCACAGCCATAATCTTAGCCACCGTTTTCCGGAAGCTTGATAACTCTGCAATGGGTGCTCAGGAACGCATAGCCTTTGTTGCTTTTGCCATTGCTACCGCTTACTTTAATTGTGCACAATCTATCCCTGCTTTTCTTCAAGAACGTTTCATATTCATGAGAGAAACAGCTTACAATGCTTATCGTCGATCCTCATACGTTATCGCTCACTCAATTATCTCCATTCCTGCACTCATCTTCCTCTCCATCATCTTCGTCGGAACAACATTTTGGACTGTCGGGCTCGCCGGAGGATTTTCCGGGTTCCTTTTCTTTTTCATCACAGTCTTAGGTTCATTTTGGGCTGGAAGCTCCTTCGTTACCTTCATCTCAGGTGTTGTCTCTAGTGCTATTGTCGGTTTCACCGTTGCTCTGGCCCTTTTATCCTACTTTTTACTTTTCTGTGGCTTCTTCATCAATCGTGATCGAATCCCTCGATATTGGCTATGGCTCCACTACTCTTCTCTGATTAAATATTCATACGAAGCAGCTCTTCAAAGTGAGTTACATGATCCGTCAAAATGCTTTGTCAAAGGTGTTCAGATGTTTGACAGCACACCTTTCGGAGGGGTTCCATTGTCAACGAAACTGAAGCTCTTGCAGGGAATGAGCAACACTTTAGGAGTGAACATCACAAGCAATACTTGCATGGTTACAGCTGCAGACATACTACGTCAGCAAGGAATCACAGATATAAGCAAATGGAATTGCCTATTCGTATTGGTTGTGGTGGGAATTTTCTTCAGAGCTCTTTTTTACCTCACTTTGTTGTTGGGGAGCAAGAAATATAAGAGGAGGTAAATAATGATATTTCTTTTATGATTAGTGAGATTTTTACTTCTTGTTGCTTTATTGTCAAAAAAGAAAAATATTGGAGGAGTTTTTCTTCCTTTTTTAAGAATGATTTAGGGTCGAAAATATTCTGTTTGTTGTTATCGTTGTTGTTATTATTATTATCATAGTCAGGAATAAAGAAATTTTTCTTTTTTATAGTATAGTTTAGAGATGGTAATAAGCCATGCAAGATGTGGGTCGTCTTGGCCCGAGACAGCCAACTTGAGCTCGATTCCGATCAGGTCTAAGCTGACTCGGCCTAAGCTTCGGTCAGAATTATTATTTTTTTAAAATAGTCATAATAATTTTATTTTATCTTATTCTAATCCGAGGGCTGATCAAGCCCAACAAATTTAACTCAAGACTCTGTCAAAGGCCAAAGTTATCTTCGTAATAATCATCAAATGCAAATCATACTTGATCAAGATATAATTATTATTTAATTTATCATGCACCCTCCAAACATGTCATGAATTTTTAAATATTTGTTGAAAATGTGAATACTTATTTGAATTTATAACCTATTAAATCATTGTTTAATTTATATACGTAAATTATGTAAAAGATGTGGATAAATCCTTAATCTTTAATATTTTGAGAATAATATATTAGACCTTATCATTGTCAGATGTGATAATTTAATTTTTAATATATTAAAACTTAAAAATGCGTTTATAAATATATTAAAAAAATTTTGCACCGTAATAGGTCTGTATAAAAAAATTATGCATAAAAATATTTTTTATTCCCTAATATTATCATCGAATTTTAATTAAATCAAATATGTAATTTGATAAAAATTTATTTCGAATTGAATATTTTATAAATATTAAATTTATTTAAACATTGCAAAATATTAAATTCTAACTTATAATTTGATGAAAATACAAAACCAAAAGTGAGCTTTTGGGCCAGAATGATAAAAAAGTTATATTGTTAACAAGCGATAAAGCCCATAGACTCGGTCGGGTTTTAGGCCACCCGACCCATCAAGGCTAAACCGCTCTAGTCCCCCAAATAACGGGTCGGTCGATGAAAACTTTTCAACCACAATATGAACCCTTGGATTAACTCAATCAAATCCTGGCCGTTGAAACCCATTCCCGCACAGATAAATACGGCTCCACGTCTTCTGACGAGACCTAGACGCTCTCGAAGCTTTTTGTGGCCGGCCTTTACCTCTTCAGGTAAAATCAACTCCAAATTTTTGTGATTAGGGTTCTTTTGGTTTTACTGTGGCATATCCACTTCGAATTCGAAATTTTTATGCGGAGATAGGTATTATGTCGTTGCTTTTTGTGTGATTGATACGGTTCTTGACAGTTCGTATGTGTGCCTTTTAGTTTAATTTTGGATTATTGTTTCAATTTGAGCGTACTTTTGTGGTACGTAATTTAATGTTATATAGATCTGTTTAGGAAAATTTGTGTGCTTTTTCCCTAAATTTAGGGATTCGAACCGGAAGTGCCTTGTGAAGTATAGAGGAGGATGTTATGATTGTATTAATGATGAATTGCTCTGGTTGGTTCTTCTATATTGTGGTGCAAAGCTTATTTCTTGTCCTATTGTTGTTCTACTTATTGTGTATTTTGTGGGTACTAATCAAATATTTTGTTGATTGCAGTTTGAGAATGCCGCGTTACGATGATCGTTATGCCAACACACGCCTCTACGTTGGTCACCTGGGCTCTCGGACAAGATCACGAGATCTGGAATATGTATTCAGCAAATATGGAAGGTAATAAGTTTGTTTATGGTAGTTTGATGCAAAGCTTCTGCTTTTATATCCTTCTTGTGACTCGCTTACTATTCTATGGGAAGGTGCAGAAGCTTCTACAAATGCAACCTATGAGCTGTTTGCTTATTGTCTATCAAAATCCTTTTTATTGTGATTCCACGCAAATGACTTTGTACTTCTGTACATTTTGGATTGCCAATGATTGATATGAAGTTTTGTTGTTTGGCTTCTTCAAGAATGTAAGGAACATATAGGTCTTCAACGGCTTGTTCTGTGCTTCAATCACTGTTTGAACTATAACATTATCTGTGTGGGAATTGTGGAGCTAGGTGTCGCTTTTTTTTTGACTTGAATGATCTTGTTGAAGGTTTCTGGCCTTTTTTCCTAACCTGGAGGTCTATGGTGAGAGGGTTGCCTTGGTGGATTTGGTGGAAATTCTTGCCGAATTATAGGAGACTTTGGCGATTCTTTCTATTATGTTATTGCGTGTTTTTATGGAATTGGCAACAATCTCAAACTGGTGTTTAGTTCGTCTATGAGGGTGAAGTATCATACACTTGCAGTACTTAAGTAATGATGGCCTTACTTTTGTGGCAACCGTTTCGCAGAGTACGAGATGTGGATATGAAGCGTGACTACGCATTTGTTGTAAGTGTTGTTGGCTTATTTGTTTATTTTTAATATATATGTTTCATATTGCTGAATCTGCATGCTTTTGATGCGCTTTCATTTTCTGATGGGTTGTGCTAATGTTGTACAATTACCAAAACATTGTTTCAAACAAAATATGGGTGATTTCTTGGCATTGGTCTGAAATTTTTCAAACAGGAATTTAGTGATCCTCGAGATGCAGATGATGCAAGATACCACTTGGATGGTAAAGATCTTGATGGAAGTCGTATCATTGTAGAATTTGCAAAGGGGGTGAGTTCAATATTTTAATGTTTCATGTGGATATTTATCAGCCTATTTTTGTGATAGTTCTGTGTTTAGACCAGGCAAAGTTTTTTGAGATAGCTTGTAGGAAACTGGAACTACACATTAAATGATAAACAGAGAACAGAAGGTTGAGCGTTAGCTTGTGTGCTTTACTTCTAAATGGCCTATTAACCAAACTTCTGAGCAATTTATCTGATTATTCTATGTTTTTGGTCTTGGAGAAAAAGGCTGGGTTGGACAAGATCAGTAATTTTGGTTTTTGTAATCAATATTCCTTATTTATGATTAGGTTCAGCACTCCAGTTGCAAGGTTTCTTGGTTCTTGTGCATCAAACTAATTTTTTAGTGTTGTTGATTGGATGCTTTGTTAGGTACCCCGTGGTTCTCGAGAATATTTGGGCAGAGGGCCTCCTCCTGGATCTGGCCGCTGCTTCAATTGTGGAATAGATGGCCACTGGGCTCGAGATTGCAAAGCTGGGGACTGGAAGAACAAATGTTACCGCTGTGGAGAAAGAGGTCATATAGAGAGGAACTGCAAGAACAGTCCGAAGAAACTAAAGTAAGTTCATTCATATTTTTGATGTATCCTGCTTGAGATTTTGGACCTCTCAATTACAGTTTTCTTGTCTCTTTCAGGCGTGATCGAAGCTACTCCCGTTCACCAGTTAGATCTCGTTCTCCACGCCGTCGCAGGAGCCGAAGCCCAAGTTACAGCAGAGGTCGCAGTTACAGGTTTGTTAATATGTGTCACAAATTCATTTTTGATCAATTTATTTTGACCAGTTAATATCTCATTGTTTGTCTGGTGAATTTATAGCTTGATTCATATTTTAACATTTGCCTTTGCTGCCAGCCGGTCAAGATCACCCCCTTTTCAGAGAGATCGGAGCGTTGAGAGTGAAGGCAGATCACTCAGCCCTGAACCGAGGAATAGGAAGCGCAGCCCATTTGACGACGAAGGTAGTCCACGTCCTTCTCCCAAATTACGTGACCAGGAAGATAGGTCAGAGGATAGTGGAAGCCCAAGGGGAAGGAGCAGGACCCCTGAAAGGCAAAGTCCTGGAAATGGGAGGTATGGAAGTCCACAAGATAATGGCCGCAGCCGCAGCCCTAGGAGTCCCATTGATGATGATTACGAGGACAATCGCCGTGGTGCTCCAAGAGGCAGTGAATCACCATAGCTGCTTGGTGGAATGATGTTGCCTTTGCCTATCACCTGAAAAAATATCAAAACTTCCCAGTTTCTTTTAAATGTTTGAATCATTTGGTATACTCAGGAGATATATTTTAGAACTACTTAATTTTGATCAGTGAGGATGGTTTGGCACTTGTAGCAACGCTTTAATTTATGCGCTTCTTTTCTCGTTTGTCATCAAATTCACAACTTAGATTGGACATGTTAGAGGAAATTTATGACTGGCATGGCGTTTATCCCTTAAAGCTTATGCAGTTACGCATGTAGGTAGTATCTCAGGCAGTTGGTCCCTGCAACTCTCTTTAAGGAAATAATATATTTAGTTTCGGTACAATAATGAATCATGTGAAAATCATGCATTTGTAAATAGCCAACTAAAATGCTTAGTAATCAATGCTTTTGATTCCCATTATCGATACTGGCACTGTGAAATCATCAGTTCTTAGGGAAAAAGACATCTGGTAAGTATCTTTGAATGTTCAAAATAAAAAAACAAGTATTCAGAATTTTATGTAACCCAAAAAATACTTGAGACGACGTGTTGTACTGGTGTGATTCCGTTTTTGAGCCAAACCTATCACAAGTTAGCGCTTGCTTAGCTTATCCTGAACCCAAAAATGTTGTGTGTCACGACTTCGCCTTCCTCTAGCTTCGTCGTACTGGCGGCTCATCGTCCACGGCGAAGAGAAAACGTTGCAAAGAAGTCTGAACCAAAGCAAGTGGCTGACAGTAGAGGCTTCGGCGGCAAGAGGAAGGAGACGAAGTGGCGGTGTGTTGAGGGTTGTGGAGCATGTTGCAAGCTCGCAAAAGGACCTGCCTTTACCACTCCTGAAGAAATCTTCACTGACCCATCTGATATCGAGGTTTTTATTTCCTGCCCTGTGGTTGATTGAATGTGAAATCTGAAGTTACAGATAAAGCAACGACAACTAAGTAGTACGAATGTAGATTGATTTTTGTTTTTTGTCTATGTTGGTGTTTCAGCTTTACAATAGCTTAATAGGTCCAGATGGATGGTGTAAACACTTCGATAAGAGCTCACGCAAATGCTCTATTTATCCTGGTGAAGTGATCGCTTCATGAGTATTTATTATCCCTACATCGAAGATAATCTGTATTAAAGATTCTTGTTTTCTTTTTCTTGCCTAGACCGTCCATATTTTTGTCGCGTGGAGCCTGAAATTTTCAATTCATTGTATGGCATTGAAGAGAAGAAATTTGATAAGGAGGCTTGCAGGTAAAGTAGTGGAAACATCGTCAGTATCCCTTCAGGAATTATCTATGCAGCAAAAGAACGACTTTCGACTGTATATTGCTTTGTAGTGTGACTGGTGATTCAACTTGATTGCAGTTGCTGTAGAGATACAATCAAATCGGTATATGGTTACCGTTCGAAGGAGCTGGACAATTTCAATCGTAACTTGGCTAGCTCCCCTCCTGTTTAATTAGGTTGTGGACAGAATTTCCTGCTGAAAATCCTCAAAGGTCATTCATCTTAATCCTTTTCCATTAAAATTTTTGTTTCATCTGACACAAAGATTCTAACCATTCAACAGATTTTTGGGTGTCGATCTATGTGCAAGGAGAAGTGTTCCAGAGAAAGTTCATTGTATACAGTATGAACTGTGGATACATCTTCTTCAGCTCTCTTGACCGTCGTCAGGTTCTGGAATTCCCTCGATTAAGCTTAAATCAGCAGACTGTCGAGTATATCGGCTCTCCCTTGCCACGAGATAGAATTTGGGAACTCTTACTTCAGATGTTTGAGGTGTAGTTGGAAGCCACAATGTGAATTACAAAAGATTGACAACTTCTATTGGGTTATGCATGAGGTAGAGTGCAGAATGCTGAGTCTTGCAAGTTCTGTTATAAATAGTATAAATGGGAATCATGGCAATTCTGTGGTTTGTTCAGCACATCCTCTGTTTCCCACTCCAGCCTTATTTCTTTACCTCTTTTTGAAACCGATAGTGACTGGAAGACAACCTTCGTTGTTAGGACCATAAAGATAACTGTAGTTAAACAGTTTCATCTAATTCAATTACAGTTCACCTATTAAGAGAGTTTCTCATAACTGTTTTAAGAAGAGATTAACAGAAACTAGAACTTACCCACCTGAAAGATTGTTTCTTTATTCTTCATCTCTCTCTCAGAGGCAAACGCACACACACTGATCAAATGGCAGAAACAAACTGGCAAGTCTCTGCAGCAACTACTAGAGAGTTTCTTATAACTGTTTTAAGAAGAGTGGTAGAGTCCCTACTTATGGATCGGGTTATGGGACGGTTAGGGGTTGGTGTTTGGGGTTTAAGGCTAGGGGCTTTCCTGGAACGGCCTATTGTGGACGTCAAGAATTCAACAG
>JANZXR010000004.1:32074392-32085158 GCA_027575705.1 Erythroxylum echinodendron | reverse complement strand
AATTGGTTTTAGGATGGAACCTCATTTGGACTTATATGTGCTCAGTTTACGTAGGCCCAATTATATAAAATTTAACAAAGGGAAGATACCTGACTTTATGATGCTTTTCTAAAGCAAAAGAAGATTCGAATTGTGAAGGTCCTTAAGGTCGGTGGAAAGGTATTCCCGATCATATGTGATCGGAGAACAGAGAGAGATTAGAATCGAATTGTTTTTCTTTTTTTCCAATAAAAATAGAATTGTCCCAAAGGCAGGTTCTTGATTTGGCAAGCAACCAAGTGCTCTGCTATGCCTATAAACAACCACTTTCATTTCTCTTCTCAACGATCACCTTCAATTATCATTGTAACATGTCCTTTCCATCTTCCTCGTCGTAGTTAATATATGCACTTGGATGACTTTTTCATTACATGGACGAGCCACAAGACTTTACCAACTACTCTAGTCTTCTTCGAGACGGTAGTGTATTTGCTGCAACTTATGAAGATTGTCCTTCATCGACCTCGTACCGTCATCTCGTACTGGACTATGACTACCCATTTCAGGTGGGTTTCTTCTACTACTTTGTGTCTCAACCATATCAAAATATAGAGGTTTATTCTGTGGAGAGAATTCAAGAAACAGAACAACCGCTGTTTACCAACTGGACTTCTTATGGTAATGAATACGACTCCTGTTTCGACTTCAATGACTGTTGTGCTGACAACCCTTTATCCTACGACGACAACACTGAATACATCAGTGACTTGGAGAATTCAGAAGATTGGTTTCGAAGCGAAACACTGGACAATTCTGTTATCCTTCATGAACATACACAAAACCAGCTTTCATGGGATGAGAGTCCTTGGTCCAACTATCCACCATGGTTTGGCTTTGTCAAGGAGGAAGGCGGCACTAGTTACTGTAACCAAGAGCCTTTATATGGCTCAACCTACTCTATAGATGATTTGGGGATTTGTGAAGGTATATTTGGTTACTGGCCTTGCATGACGCAAAAACACCCAGAGGCATTAGTTCTATGAAAAATAATCACATGACATAGACATATATTCTCTGATTCCAATAAGCTGATAACATTTGAGCCACTGTCATAGGAACTTGTGAGCATATCACATTGAATGCTTAAACTATAAGAGAGGATTGTTTCGCGGACTGGTTTCTTTCACACAATTGTATCACTCATTTCCTCTTTAAGTGCAACTAGAAGCTTATAGTAGGCATCGATCTCAAATACATCTGCAAAACTAATCCATCACTGTTCGAGAGATCAAAGTAACTGTACAAAATTCAATTAAGAACAGACAAAATCTGTATTAATTAGCATCTGTACAAAAAGTTACCAAATTTCCGTTCTTCTATCACATATCAGCCCCTAGACCTAGTTCATCCTCAGTGTCATCTCCATCTTCAAACAACTTAAGGAATCGAGCTTGTTCTTGCTCTCTTTTTCTCTTTTGCCAGTATTTGAATGCCGTGAATAAAGCAAGTATCAATACACTTGAAACCAGAACACATATGACTATGATCACAGCAAGATGCATTCCATTACCACGATCGTGCTTGTGCGAGGAGGTATTGACATCTGTATACACCCGAGAACATAATCATAACCACAGTTCAGAACAAGATTAATATGGTCCATATACAAGGCACCGCATAGATGTGGATATTCACAGCTTTAAAAATTGTTACACGATCCAGATTTCAAGACCTTTCAATTTCACCGTAAGAATCCATGTAGAAGGTTGCAATAAGTTTCAGTCGCACGATATGCAGAACAGATTGCTGGAGCAATGAAGTGATTTCTTATGGCATCTAATTCTGAAAACCACCAACTTACCAACTGAAGTTAACTAGCTTTCGAATAAATTGATGATTAGCAATAGAACCAATCAAATCTCTTAAGATGAGTCCTGTTAAGAAATCCCAGAAAATATCGAGCAAGAGTTTCAACTTTCACTTATTCTGCTAACACAAAACGTGTGGATTTCTAATAAAAGAAACAAGAAAAATACAGTTGTTTGTTCCACACATTTGTTTGATAGTTGAGAAGAGATATATTAATCTTGTCTCAAAGAACCACACCCCTTCATATGTAAATAGACCCGAAAGAGTTCTTGATACCAATTGTACTAGCAATTGAACTTACAAGATATAAACAACAATAATCTTTTAAAAGTGCAATGCAGAAATGGCAACTCACTCACCAGCTCCTAGAGATGCACATTGTAGGCATAGAAACGTAGCATCAAACTCGTTGTCTTTGATTCTTCTGTATTTTCCATCAGAATCCTTGAAGTCAGAAGGACAAAGTTCCCATTCCTCAAACACATCGTCGGGTTTGAAACTATCCTTCTCATAGAACCCACAACGTTTGCATTTCTTATCCGTTATTTGCGTCAATGGCTGCCAACCATCAAAATCACAATTTCGGTATAATCAAATTCACTCTTAACATGGAAAAATCAAATCTTTATCATCTCTTGAATATTCCCTTGCCTAAAACGTAAAGGGTAATTTAGATAACCTGAAATTACTCATTAAAAAAGAAAGAAACTGACTTACCTGCCAGGATTCTTCACCGTTGAAACTATAAGATACGTTAACTTCTTTAACATCGGGCAATTCTACTCTGTCCTGTCCTTTACATCGGAAATACACCGTCGGTTTTATCTTAAACAATTCGTGTGTCTTATAAATCTTAATCGAGTCGAGCGTGACCACACCCGACAATACAAATCCTGCCAAGCACGCCCTTAGTCAAACGATTCTTAAATTCTATCCACAACCCAAAATCTTTAATATGATCGAAAACTCTGAGTTCACCTGAACAGTAGCTGAGCAAGATCCAATATACCAGAAGAAC
This sequence comes from Erythroxylum echinodendron, assembly GCA_027575705.1. Classification (NCBI taxonomy): domain Eukaryota; kingdom Viridiplantae; phylum Streptophyta; class Magnoliopsida; order Malpighiales; family Erythroxylaceae; genus Erythroxylum; species Erythroxylum echinodendron. The sequence continues at coordinate 32,082,292 of JANZXR010000004.1, read as the reverse complement.
AGCTGAAACCCCAAAATTCAGAGAATGCCCAACCGGCATGGTGACAAATTCACTACACGATCCGACCCAAGCTATTTCAATAATCTGATGTGAGTGCGCTGCGCACCTGTGCACCTGTATGAAATTATGTATGATAATTTGACTCCGTCAACGGCGGTGGCGATGTTGCTGAGAATTTCTTACTTCGGTTGAGCGCAACGTAGGGAAGTTAACCGCTTACGATAATGGCCGGGGGATGGCGTCTATTGTACGCTGGGTGCATTTATGATTACGTGGAACCATATTCAGGTGGCTTTTACTTTTCCAATAGAAATTTCAAACCGATGTTTCTGGAATTTGAAATTTGTGTTTTCTTTTTCCTACCTTTATTTAGGGGTGATTCCTAAAATCATAAAAAATAGCAAAAGAATATTGACATCTCTAATTCGTCTAATATGAGTAGAGATGGGACACAGGCAAAACTTTGGGCCCTCGGGTTAATACTGTTCGGTCTAGTCCGTCGACAAGTGTTACTAAAATAACGTCGTTTTGATATTTTAATTTTAAAAACTAATAATTCGAGTCAGATGATGCCTTAGGCTCGAGCGCAGACCTTCTATCTCGGGCCTAGTAAGACCTCAAATGGACTTGGGGGCTCGCATTGAGGCTGGACTTCTGTTCAGTCTGTTGTCATTCTTAAATATGAGAGACTTTATTAATATTACAAGATCACATTGTATCTAAGACTTTGCAACTCATCAAGATTTTAACTAAACGTTAATAATAAAGAAGATAACATTGTATCTTTTTTACCTTTAATTCAAAAGGGTTAAATATTTATTTATATCTTAACAAATACACTTTATTACATAAATGTTAAAATATCTTAACAAGCACACTAACAACAACACTGATATTCAGTATAAATTTCGCTAAGACGCGAATTCTGAAGAAGTCTAATAGTACACAATTTTACTCCTAATAATATTGATTATATGTATATAATACTAATAATCATAATAACACGTATAATCATAAACATAATAATAAGAATAGGAAAATCAATAATAATAATAATATTATTAGTGATAGTAGTAAAGATGATGATTATGATGATGAGAAGAATAGTAATATTACTACTAATAATAATATTTATTATTATTAGTATTAATAAGTAATTACCTCTTAGACTAACTACAAGAGACAAAAGTTAAGGGGTTAAAGAAGACTGTCAGAATCTTTTTACGAGTGATCCTTTAACTGAATCCTAGCACGTCAAATTTTTCGATTGTAGGTCATGCCTTTGGTAAATTTCAATATGGTCATACCATTTTTTATTACCTCCTCTCAATTCTTCTTAGGCCTCCCTATTATAAAAACTTTAAACTAGTTAATTTTTCAGTCGAGTTTATCTTAATAAATCTTATTATTAAAAAATCATCCAATTTATTAATTTTTAATTAAACTTTAATTTATTAGCAAAAAATAATATTCTTTTTTAATAATATTTCAAAATTTTCAAATTTATTTAATTTTTATTAGACATTAATTTCATGACCATCTAATATCAACTATACCTTTTAAACTTTAAATTTATTTTCTTATCGATTTAATCCATGTTCTAATTTTTACAACATTGGTAAAATATGAGGAAACATTTAATAACTTTCAAACTTCAACAAAAAATAATATATGATTAAATTATAAGAGATTTAGTGTATTTAATCTTAAAAAGATTGTGAAATAAATAAAAAAACATAAGAAGTTGTTTATAATTTTGCTTGATTTCAACGTGGTAAATTTGATAAATTATATGTAACATTAATAAATTTATATGTACGGATATATTTCTTTGTACATTAAAAATTAAAGTTTAATTAAAAAATAGTCTGTTAAATAAAAATTACCTTTTTTTATTTTGATTTATTAATATAAATGATAAATTTATGTGTGACAAAAAACTTATTCATAGTCGTCCTTCTGTCTCATATATCATGGCTCTGTGTTTATCAGTTGCCTACAACTTAATGTGTACTGTTGTTTGTGTTTTTTCTTCAAGAAGCATGATTACTGATTAAACTGGAAATGAGCTCAGTACTTTTCCAGGTTGAGATTGTCGTTTTGCCCTGTATTTAGCCAGAACAAGTTGCACCTCTATCTTGGCACCTGGGGTCTACCTTCCCTGGAACTGGAAATATCTGACTGCAGATTCTTTGTATGGCCTCGAGTTTCTTCCGGAATGAAAAAGGCGAAAGAATAGACCAAGAATATTGCCATCACTAAGGACCACCTACTAACCTTACCTCAGAATCGCACTGATATGATTCATTCCATGAAATCCTCCAAGACAATTGTACGATATTGACATCCCACTTCGAGTGAAACTTACCTTTTCTATATGATGAGACAACTCATCAACAGCCAAATTAAGAATCTTGGCACAGAACAAAAAGAAGAAGAAAAGCAGCACGCGCATGACAGTTGAAGCATTCACAAACGCCTCCAATGTATTAAACAATTACAAGAAGATAACTGTTGACAATCCTTCATCCCCTAAACCGTTTCGTGGTTTACATTTATGGGGTTCTAGAATTGTTAGAAAGGTTTAATTAATCCCTGGAGAAAACTTTTGGTTCTAACTGATAAGCTTTTGTGAAGAAAGCAGGCCAACAAAGGTATGTTGACATGATACTACTTACAGTCGTTGCACCAATGAGCATATTCATCACCACGATTTGTAATTGAATGGCCTCCAATGGAGATGCTCCTCCCATTATTAGGCCAGTCATGGCCCCAGGAAGTGATATGAGACCAACGGTTTTAGCATTGTCCAACACCGGTGAAAGGGCTATAACCAAAGCCCTTCTAACTTGCTGTAAAGTAGCCTGCCGTGGGGTGGCCCCAAGAGCCAATGCTGTCTCTACCTGCCAAAGACACTACCAATTCGATTAAGCCCCTGGAAAAACTCGTCAGATTGCAGATTTGCCATGTTTTCATCAGAATTAATGAATCAAAGGTGAGTATCAGGATCTGGACCCTGACAATGGATGATTTGCCAAACAACTTATTTGAGCTACTTCAAACTTACCAGGTTTGTTTGCACTTTTATGTCATCTCGGAGCCTTTTCATGGTAACCCCAGTTACTGTCATTGCATTTCCAACCATCATACCTGCAACAGGTATGATGTATCTTGGAGTGAAGGGGAACACGTTTAATAAAACAAGCAAGAACATTGTCGCTGAAGTTCCGGCGAGGATCGAAGCTCCGGCTACATATTTTCCTCGAGGAACATGCTTGGCACGTTGACCAGCTGTGTAACCAGCAACACAGACCTACATGAACGGTTGAACAGAATATCAAATTTGATACCCGAAATAGTAAACAAGACAAAAGTTGTCCTGATACGATGTGCAAGAGCTGTGGCAATCAAAGATCTGAGATACTTCTTTAATTTCTCTCGAAAGTGTCGCTTATTGACCATGATCAAGAAATTTCACATCTTTCTATCAAGCAGAGGTATGAAGTAGAAGGAACTTTCAATGAAATTTCCAACAAAATAAACCAGAAGTTCAGTCGAAGGAGAAAAAGATTGCATAACTGGTGCACTCATTTAACTTCAAGTTCAAAACAGTTCTAAAATTTTCATACTTGTACTCAACATGAAATGCTAAAATCTTTCACTCAACAAGATACTCTAAAATCTACCAGCTTTTCAAATATCCCCTGTTTTTTTTCTCTCAGTTATCTTGAATCATCTGTTATGCATAGAGCATCCATACGAGGAAGTGAACTGTCAACTGACCGATAGAGAGATAGAGGAGTATCAGACTACGGTCTACGAGTACTAACCATGAAAAGGTAAGCTAGAATGATCCAAAAACTCTGTTCCCTACTGAAAATGAACTGCAAAACGAACCCAATTACAGAAAGCTGAAGAAAAGCTCTGACGATGGCATAAACCATTTCACCCTCCAATCCCAGTCTTTGCAAGAAAGACAACAACACCGCCATGAGCACCACAGAAGTGGCAGCAAGAGGCTTTAACATACCTTTCAAGAACTCAAATAGCCATTCGAGATCCATTCAGAAATAACCAGAAAAGGAAAAAGCTTCAAACCAGTCAACCGAAGTTTTCAAACACTGCCAACAAGAAGAAAGCTCCTATAACAGAGTTCAAAACAGTCTTTGTAAGAAAGAAAAAACAGGTGCTCGGTGGTCTAACAGTGACGGTGGTGAATTTATGTGCAGGTGGTGAAGGAGATAGAACCGTCCCCTCAGAACCGAATGCATCTCGTGGAGTATTTACTATTGCAGAAACTTGACAAGAAGATTAATCTATCAAGTGGACACGTATGATTATAGGTGACTTTTGGAAGCTTTTATTAATATTTTAGGCGTTGAAACTTGAAAGGAATGGCATCCCCGAAAGTAATGGGACGTACGTACGATTTGATACGAAATGGTGAGCAAAAGGCAGGCTGTCCTCATGTGACCAAGTGAATGTTTGGCCGTGTTGGAGTCGCTTCCTCTTTATCCACTATTTTATACCAACTCTATTGTAATCTCATCCATTGAAATATATGGCACTCATACGAGAGATTCACATAGAATAAAATTGATAGAGAATATGTTGAGTTTTTGGCTCTTTTATTGTCCCATATTGGTTGGGGACAATAATTGAAGAAAGGCTCTTGCCTATATAAGGAAGGTGCTACCTTCTTAGTTAGTGCACTAATTAAAAGTCAAAGATTTGTATAACAAATTTGGCTCTAGTTAAATTCCTCTTTTGAAGTGAGAGTTGGAAGATTTGTTTTGGGTATTTCTTTGTGAGTGTATTGATGTATTGGGATATTGAGTGAGAGGAAAAATTGTGTGATTGTAAGAATTTTTCACATAGTAGATTTTTCTTCTTGGTGTCCGTAGTTTTTCTCCAATTTGATAGTTTCCACATAAATTTCTTGTGTTGTTATTATTTCTCTATTTCTGTTATTTTTACTATAAAATATGTTTAAGTGTAAGTTTGGGAGGTCTAAATTTCTAACAGAATAGTAGTTACAGAAGATTTCATCCTCTCTAAGTTGGGCAGCCTCAAAAAACAAATAATTTTTTCAAAATTAATAGTATAAAATAATATTTTTTAATTAAATTCAGACTTGAGTTACTCAAGATAAACGTTATCCACGACTTAACTCTTAATTCTGGAGTTAACTTAAATTTTAATTTTAATTGTAATCTAAATTTTAATCAATTTAAATTAAATTTTAAATTATAAATTATAGTAGCCTCCAAAGCTTTTATCTTCCCTATCAGACCAACCATGAGTCCGGATGTTCTATTCTTGTTAGTCGACACCATTTCCGTACAACAGTCCCCGTCATGGCTTCCATTAATGGACAAAACACTTGAGCACCAAAACATAATTTAATCAACCTTTAAAAATGACCCTCTATGGTAATTCTCCTTTATTAACTAAAGTTTGGAGTTTGAATATTGAGAATAGAACCACTTTAAATCTTATGAGGGAGAACTTTGCTATTTAAAAGGGTCCAATTCAACTCGAATTTGAATTAATTGATTACTTATATGATGTCGAATATCGGGTCATTTAATCAAAAAGAAAAAAAATTGTTCGTATTGTTAGGGAATATATAAAACTAATTAAGGTGACCTTACACAACAGTTTAAGCTATTGTGATGAAATGATCGCTTAATATGATATCAGAGCCTCTATGATCAAGTGGTCGTGAGTTCAAATCTTACCACTCATCTATAAAATTAAGCACAAAGTAAAATAGACCTGTGCAAGTTTCAAGCTCAAAGGACTTTCACCTGAAGGGGTGTGTTAAGGAATATATAAAACCAATTAAGTTGACCTCACACAACAGCTTAAACTATTGAGATAAAATGATCACTTAACACATACGTGTATTTACAGATCAAAGCTTTCTTTGATCAAATTTTCTATTTCATTTATTCTATTAAAGTCTTATTTTATTAAATTTTATTCATATATTTATATAAATTTTACGTAAATATATTAATAAAATTTAATAGAATATGATAAAAATATCATAATTTTAACTAATATAAGAGATATGATGCCAAGCTCTGCACCAGAAACAAGCAGTCCTGAAACGGCCATACCTAACTTTAAAGGAACCTCATATTATATTCAACTGACCGTTAATATAAAAATAGGAAGGTCTGATCTGAATTCTGAAGTGTATAATTGTAGATATTGTCGATTTCAACGAAGTTTATGGTACGGGTTGTACTGGTACCTTCAGGCAGGTCGTAACTTGTGAAGGCACACCTTGGCGTGGATTGCCATTAAAAACAAAGTCATATTCGTTCTGAGCGGGTTCCTATTGGGAAGAGCTCTCGCTTGTTATCTTCTTAGACCTTATAATCATTTTAATTTATCAATTAAATAAAGGATTGAGGATTCCGCATGTTTTACCACACGCATTGGACACGGTGTATGAATTAGTGTGAATTTTCTGAATAAATAAATTATTTTAATCACATCATAAGGGTAAGTTCAAGTATGGCAATGAATCGGCCGTCAATTTTTCTAAAATAAATTTTTTAAAATTAAAAATGTAAAATAGTTTTTTTTAATTAGGTTTGAGTATAGATTACTTAGACCCAGACTTATTCAAAACCCAACTCTTTTAAACAAAATTAAAATAGTTGAGTTTCAAGTCAACTTGAGCCTGAGCTTAGCTCATAAGTCGATTTATTAAAAACACTTAAATCTAGACCTATGAGCTGCTCATTGTCATCCCTAGGTAAGTCTTAAATCTTCATAGTTAATTACTTAAAAAACAGTTATGTATTTGTTAATAAATCACTGATGCAAAATTAAATAATTTATGAGCTACTAATTATAAACAAAACAATTTGATGAATTAAATATATCAAAATCAAGGTAGAATAAATTTGTTTCTTGTTATAAAATTTTGAGTCTAGAAAAATTGAAAGTAAGAGAATTCAAATTTTAGAAACTTTTTGAAATAAAATTGATTTATTTTTATCAATGTTTTAAAACTCAGAAGATTAATAAAATTAAAAATTTTGAAATATAATTAAACGAGATTATCCTAATCTATCTAATAATTTAAAGTTTAGTTAAAAAAGATTGTTAAATTTTATTTATTTATTTTAATAAATAAGAACTTATTAATTTAAAAAAATGACTAATTAATTAATTAATTAATTAAGCAATTTTTAATAGTAAGATTTATTAAAGTAAAAAGTTGAAAACTTAACCGAACATGTTGTGTTTTTAATCATTAGTTTTTATTGCAAGTAAGCTAACTTTAAGTCTAATTTCATTTGATTTTGTTGAATATAAGAATGTCAAAGCACATGGCCTAAATTAAGGTGTTTTCAATGAATCCCCCTAGCTCAAGCTCAAGTTCAAACTAGCTCAAGATCTAATTTTTATAAACAAAACGATATTATTTTATTTATAAAAGTTAGGTCTTGAGTAATTCTAGACTTGAACAACTCAAGTTCAAACTCAATTTAAAAATATTATTTTACATTTTTAATTTTTAAAAAATTAGCTCCATTGCCATCTCTAGCTGAATACCATTTTAGGATATTACTCAGGAATCATCTATTTAATGCAAAAGCCAGGTAATTTTCAAGATTTAGATGAGAGAAAATAAGGTACCTTAAAAACTTAAGTTGATAAATCCAGAAAAGAAGAGTTTCTTCCCCATGATTTTCGTGTACATGGTTATGGCAAGTTTGGATTTTGAAAGAGTTTGGTTGATTTTAAAAATATACAATTAGAAGTTGATTTAAAATTTTAAAATTTAAATAAATTTAGATTGTGGTCGGGTCGGTCGTGCTGGGCCCGAGCCCAGTCGTAATGACCCACAGGCCGATCGGTCCAATCTTCAAAGATC
>JANZXR010000004.1:32059989-32074333 GCA_027575705.1 Erythroxylum echinodendron | reverse complement strand
AGAATTCACGCGTTCAACAGTTGTTTCCATGGATCCAAACGGCAACGTGCAGCCTCGTCAGAATCCGGCTGAACCAGAACTTAAACCACTGCCACTTTAAGCCTTATTGGTACAGCCGTTAATAAGGATATCAAATTTTCTGTACCGACTAACTTGTATCAATTCTGATTTATATAATTTTATTTGTATAATAAAAATATATATAAATAAAATTGTGTGAAACAGAATTAACACATGCTAATAAATACAGAAGATTTCATTCCGTAAATAATGACAAAAGAAAATAGATGCTTGGTATTGGTGACAGATATAATACAATTTAACTAAAAGTTTATTTTTGTTAAATTTTATAAAATAGGTACAAATAAAATACACATATATAAGTTTAAATAAGGTTTTATCATAAAATTAATTGATAACATAAGAGTAATTCACTAAATTTATATAAATACTCATGGCCATATTTTTTTTTATGTGATCAACAATTTTAAATTTCAATCTTACGGAACATTTAAACCTTAACGTTTTTAAAATATTAAAAACAAATCTCGAGTAAATAAATAATTAATAGAGTTAATTTTTGAATTAAATATTATATTAATACTGCGGTAATATTATTTTTTTATTTTTAAATAAAAAATAGACTCTTTATAAGTGTGACATACCATAAATATATAGTAGTTGGTTCTCCTGGAAGGAGATCCATTGTGTAAAATGTATTAGGGTCTCACTGTCATATGATAGTTAAATTCTTTTCTAATTATTATAAAAATATTAATTATGTAATAATAGAATTCATTTTAAAAATATATAAAAATAATGTATTAATTATGTAATAATAGAATTCATTTTTAAAAATATATATAAATAATGTTATATTAGCATCGAGTCTATTAACGTGCGTTTATTTGACGAAAGGTTAATCTTGTCAAAATTTTCATCTATTTAATGTCTATTTTGAACACTTTAAAAATATCAAAATTGGCCAAAAGAATAATTTAATCCCTAACATTTATACTGAAATACGAATTGGACCATAATATTTTGAAGCGTTTAAAATGAATCATAACATTTGTAAAACATTCAATATGAATCTTAATATTTGGAAAATGTTCAAAACAACTTCTAACTAGACGGAATTATTCACATAGTTTAGCCTCTGTCAAGGGTTGTTTCGAATATTTTTTAAACGTTATGGTTTATTTTGAATGCACCGAAATGATAAGATCCAACTCATATTTTAGTACAAATGTTGGAGTTTAAATTGCTCTTCTTGTTTATTAAAATTCAATTTGAACGTTTCAAAATATTAAAATTTAAACTCTATTTTATTATAAACGCTGACATTGAAAATTTACTTCTGGCCGTATGATTTCAATTGAGTTGATCTTGAGCTTCATGTAACTAAAGTAGATCAAAGTTCAAACTGCGTTTGGTAATTTAAAGATTTCTTCGGATGGGTAGAAATGGAATGATGAGCTCGGGGTGTCAGAACTTAGAACATCAAAGTTCATATATATACTTAAAGCCCTATGGTTTAGTTGGGTCAAACGTGGGTGATTGATTCATAAGTCATTGTCTCTTCGTCACGAAACTACATAGATAACAGGTGACCTGGTTCGTGTCGCATGAGTTGGGGTTTGGCTAGTTAAAATATCAACAACGAAATTGCAAGAGGCCAACTAGGTTTCAATTATTAAGACCATTATTATTTCTTATAGCTCATCTAAAATAAAATAATCTTATTTTTAATTTTATATATGTATTCCTTATTCTGAAAATTATTTTCATTTGAAAACGTATAAAGAAGAAATCTTAAGATTATAGCGGAACTCAACACTTTGTTGACGATAAGGTCGAAACTTAACATAACCGTATCACCGACTTGAAACTGACGATCAGTATGTTTATTGAATGTGAAATTGGTCGACTAGTGTCTATTGAATGCACAGATTTCTTACAAGTTGAGACATTGGTCATAAGTAAATTAATTGACCAATATCACATATTAGTTTGTTAATATATCAACCAACGTGACTACAAACTCTTAGTATGTTAAAATTGACAATTTTAACTTATATTATTAAGCTATTAATCTATATAGGTTGACTAATTATTATAAAAATAAATTTTAATAACTTCAAATATTCAAAATTAATTTGTTTGACGCAATTATAATTTAATTTTTCAAAATATTTCTTTTTTTTGAAAAATAAAGAAGTTTTTTATATAAAACCAAAAACTTCAATAGTTCTTGATTAATAAAAAAACTTACTCAACAAAGTGAAACAAAATGGTTATGCATAGTTAGTTTTTTAGAACATCAAATTGACTAAATGAGATTATAATTAACGTTTCAAATCCCAAATCATCAGCAACCGTATTCTCCACAACTTTTTTATATTTGATTTCAAAATCAAAATTAGGTAACTTTGATAACCACATCTGCTGGAACGGAGTAGTTATTCTGGTCATGAAGATAGCCTAATCTTCTATTATCTGTTTGTATAGTGAAGTGTTTGCTAATGATATAATGAGACCATTGCTTAATGGTTAAAAACAATGCCAACAACTCCTTTTCATACATACAAGATCCTCTGTACTAAGAACCCAGTTCTTATCCTGTCTGAGAAGATCTCATCTGCCCATTATTATAAGACAGAGACAAAAAAGTGGATGAGATCTTATCACACAGGATAAAAATTGGGTTCCCAACACAAAAAAGCTCATGCCCTTTTCATAAAGGATGGTCCTGTTGGATCAACACAACATTAGTGCCTACTACCGAGGCACCTGCTTCAATCACCATAGGCTTCCTAAAATATGGGAGAGCCAGTACAGGTCCACAGGAGCATTGGTTCAATTGGATGCAAATGAACGTATGATATTATTTTAATTAATAAAAATATTTTATTTATCTTTATGTATTAATTTAATTAATATTTTATGTTTTAATATTAAAAGTAAAATCTTTAAAATAATTACTGTGTAATTGAAATTATGATGAGATAATAATAATGAGTTTCAATTTATACTAATATATTATTTTTAAATGTTTCTAATTGTAGTTTCATCAAGACGAGATATTGTTAAAACGAGAAAACTAGTACAAATTATGTTTCTTTCTTATGAAAAAATTAATTGATCTCATAAATTAAAGTATGAAGTTACTTAAACTAATACGTGGAAGATTATTAGAAAATAAGTCATTGAACTGACTTGATTATGAGAATTCCAGATAGAATATTACTTATGTGTCATTAGCTTATCTCATAATGATAGTTGTATAAATGATCCTCAGACTTGAAATTACTAAGGTATCTTGTATGAAAATTACTGTATTTTGATGCTACTTATGAATCGTCCTAGGATAATTTAATCAGTAGTAATATGATACAGTATGAACTATATGGAGATTGTTGAGTAAGTCAATATAGGATTCGTCACTCTAAAGTAATTAAAGAGAATATTCTACTATTTTCTACTGTTTTTAATTAGTAATAATTTATAGAATTCTTTAGCCAGAGTAAATTGACATTTGAAAATGTGTTTTAAATTTCAATTGTAAATCAATTACTAATTAATAAGAACAAACATGATTGGATGATAAGAGTAGATATTGTATTCATACTTTGTCCAATTAGAATACTGAATGACAAAAATATTAAATTATATATCATAGTCATGCATGGACATGTTAAGTCAATCACTTTGACATTCTTAATATTTGGGTAATTATGACATGTTGCTATACATCAATTATGATTTATGATTATGAATTGTTTAATTAATACTCTAATAGAAATCATCGAAAGACGAGCATTGATTCTATTAAAGTATTAATTAAAAATGAAAATGTTAAAGATTTTAGAAATGGTAAGGAGCAACTAATGAAATATCTAATTCTACTCATTTTAGTAATTGTTGGACTCAAGTTCCATTCTTTTTAGCGAGTCATACACTTTATTCATATTAAAAATTCTAATATAGTATAAGAGGTTAAACTTGTTTCAATAGTTTGTAATAGTGCCTGTCTGTTGTAGCTCTTTGTCTAATATGCCCATCATATATCCAGCCCTATTTAGGCTGAGAAGGATGTGTCAAGAATCCCACATCGAATAAGTAAAGAATGCTAAAATAGTTTTTATATATATGACAAACCTGTCATTCCAATGTACTTTTTGGGGTAACATTAGGCCCAAATTTATCATAGTGTCATAACAGGTCTGATCTGAATTCTTAATTTTTCGATTGTCCGTTCGGATGTCTAATCTTAGCGGTCCGATCTAGTTATTATTGTGTTTATTTTAAGTAACAATTGGATGTTCAATCTCAGTTGTACTTGAAGAGGAGTGTTATAATATTTTACATTAATTAAATTAAAATGTTAAAACGTTTATAAATGATAAGAGCCAACAAACTAAATGACTAGTTCTAATCATTTTGGCAATAATTGAACCCAAGCCCAACTCTTATAAATAAGTTTTACACTTTACTCATATTAAAAGTTCTAATAAATGGTGATACCTTTAGTGAGTTTTAAATGTTATTTTTTACTATTTCCTCGTCATGAATACATATTTGTTGATAACCACGCAAATCCAGCTTAGAGAAATGCCTTGCACCGTGAAGCTTTGATAACAATTCGTCGATAAAGTGATATAGGGAATTTGTCTTTGATTTTATTTTAATTTAAAGTTCGATAATTCATACAAAGCCTCCACGAATCATCTTTCTTCTTCACCAATATGAATGGGGATGCAAATACACTGATATTCTCTCTTATACTTCTTTGTTGTAACATATCTTTATATTCGTACTACATATTAGATGTAATTTTAATTATTTGAAATTTGAATTAAATCTTTTATTAAAGTAGGACACATACCTTTATCCTAATTGAGTTTTAGGCCGACAAGGTCCGAACAAATTAGTGCATTGACCCTTACTCTGAAGCCCTTGGCCTGAACTCGACCTGATTCATTGCGAATTCTAAATATGTTGTAATTCTTATCAAACTACTTAAACCAAAATACGGACGTGTGGAATGTGCCAGAGGAAATCACTTGAAATATAAGTTGGACTTACATCACAACTTAAGATATTACGATGAAACGGTCGCTTAATATGACATCAGAGCCTTTGTAATTAAGTGCTTGTGAATTCAAATCCTACCACTCACTTATTATTTAGTATAAGATAGAGTGACTATAAATTCAATTAAATTAGTCTCACACAACAGCTTAAACTTTTATGGTGAAACGGTCGCTCAACATGATATCAGAACCTATTTGTCTCGATAGTTTGGGACGGTGCCCGATTATGTCACTTTGCCCAATATGTTCAACAGATATCCAACCCTACTTTGAGCTGAGAGGGTGTGTCAAAAAACTCACATCGGACAAGTGTGCATGCAAATCTTCCCTCTTATGCTAGCTTTTAAGATAAGTTAGGTTTTTTTACATCAAATGACCCACATGAATAAATAAATAAATAAATAAAAATAATGTTTAATTTTGTTTATAAATTGTGAATTAATTGATGAAAATTAAAATTTAAAGTGTTAAATAATAAAAGTTAGAATAATTAACTTGAGTTTTTTTCCCTAAATAAAGAGAAAAATCTCCAATTGTGTTATTTTTATTTCAGTCCTCCACTTATATTTATATTATCAACTGGGCCTGAAAAAGCCCAGGAGTTGTAGCGCGTGGCTGCACCGGTTCATTGCACTTGCCGAACAACCAAAAAAGCGCGCGCCGGGTATTCAAAGTAACGCCAATCGAGAAAACGAGAAAACAGCCATTAAATGAAAATATTAATCTTGGGGAGATTTAATTCTAAAATCCCACAGTTACGCAAATTTCCTTTTCTAATGAGTTGGTTTGACTCCGAATTCCCATTTGTGGATGTATTTGATTCAGCCTTCAGTTACGTTGGACTGATCGGCAGGCCAGTTCCGTCCGTAACTAGGTTGTGTTCCTCTTCCTTTTGTATTTACGCCCTTTTTTATTCTTATTATGAAACATTAGTATGTGTACGAATCTCCCTTTGGTTTAGTCTGTTATGCTTTTATTAATTGATGTGACTTTTTCAAATTTTTGGCTTAATTGAAACATACTTTTGGTTTTTTCAAAATGTGTTTGGATTCAATGGATACTTATTAGTCAAGCTGAGATTGCATGGTGTTAATGCAAGTATTTCCTTGAAAACTTTGTTTCTCTTGTTGTGTTGTGGTTTGACTGATCAGTGAAGGTAGATAGTGTTTGTTGCAGTAACTGATCTACAAAGCAGGGTTGAGAGAGCCAATCAATGGAGTGTCCACAAAGAAGGTGCAACATGATCCCGCGTTCACCGGGTCAAACTCCACGGTCAGTCAAAAGGGGCTTGAGGGATTCAATTACAAGTGATGGGAATTCAAGTGATAAAGGTGTAAATGTGCAGGTCATTTTTTGATGCAGGTGAAAATATTTGATCTTGTTGTTGGTTGTTGCTATTACTGGTCTCCAGTTTGGTGCTAAGATTTTGATAGTAGAATTTGAAATTTTAGGCCTCCAATTGGGGATGAGATGGTGTTGAGGTCACCTTCAGCAATTCTATGCGACGAGCAGAAAGGATTAGTGTCTGTGATTAAGAACACTTCTTATAAGCTGATAGATAAAACCTTTTTGTTTGATAAGGTAGCACATTATGGTGTTTCGTATACCAGAAGTGTGGAGCAAGAATGTAAACACTAGCTTGAATTGTTCACCTTTATTGTATTTCTGATTTTCCTATGATCCACGTGTTTGGTCCTGCAACCCTACAAAATGAGTTGTTTGATTCCGCCATATCTCCTATTGTTAACGAAGCTCTTGAGGGTTATAATTGTACCATTTTCGCATACGGTCAGACAGGAACTGGTAAAACTTACACAATTGAAGGAGGGAAGGTATCAAAGGTACTGAAGTGGTTCATGCATATGAAATTTTTGTCTATTCTAGGTTATTACAGCCCTAATGCATTGTTGTATCATAAAGTTTCTACTCTTTTCTTTTGCAGGATGGAGAATTCCCTAGTGACGCAGGGATCATTCCAAGAGCTGTTAAGCAGATATTTAATGCCCTTAAAGCTACAAATGCTGATTACAGGCTCAAAATTACCTTTTTGAGCTATACAACGAGGAGATAACTGACCCTTTGACACCAGATGAACGTGTCCGTTTGTTTGATGACAAGTCAAAGAAGCCCATCGCTCTTATGGAAGATGGTATAGGAAATGTTTCCATTAGAGGTTTGGAACAGGAAGTCGTGCACACTGCAAATGAGGTATACAAAGTCCTGGAGAAAGGCTCAGCAAAAAAGCATACTGCTGAAAGTCTCCTCAACAAGCAAAGCAGCCGTTCTCACACTATTTTTTCCATCACAACCCACATCAAGGAGAGTTCTTATTCAGACGGGGATGAGATAATAAAGTATGGAAAGCTGAATCTTGTTGATCTTGCTGGTTCTGAGAATATATTGCGGTCTGGTGCGAGAGAGGTTTGAATGCATTGGGACTTTCTGTCTGACCATTTTTAGACAATAAAGGAACCTTCAGATTTTTCTCAACTTTCAATACGTGGATTCTTGCTGGGAAGAGCTAGGGAAGCTGGGGAAATAAACAAAAGCTTGCTTACACTCGGCCGAGTTATCAATGCCTTAGCCAACCACTCTGGACATGTGCCGTATAGGTAAGAATGTATTAATGGAAAAAGAAATCCTGTGCAAGGTTTTAATTATTTCATATACCGTACAGTGCCATGAACTTAGGAAATTTGTGAATGTCAGATTGACGAGGTTATTGAGGGATTCACTAGGTGGAAAGACAAAGACTTGCATAATTGCCACAGTCTCATCGTCAATAAATTCTTTGGAAGAGACACTCAGTACTTTAGATTATGCTTACCGTGCAAAAAACATAAAGACTAGGCCGGAGGTAATTTATCTAAATATAATGTTTCTCAATGCTGAATTCCTTCAAGTGAAAATTGATTCTCTCTCTGAAGAGCTGAATAACAGTTTCAACTTCTTTCCATTTAGGTCAATCATAGGTTAATAAACTCTGAGCTGCTCAAGGAACTGTATCAAGAGATAGATCGTCTTAGGCAAGGTTGTTGAATGCATTCTCATTTGAATCAGAAGTCATTTCCCTTGTTATCTTAGAGATTAACTTATGTTTTCAGATGTTATTGCTGCAAGGGAGAAGAATGGCATTTATATACCACAACATCGATACCTAGGTGAAGAAGCTGAGAAGGAAGTACACATCCAAACCAATTTTAACGATATCAAGATTCTTGTCAGATGATAATGAGATATAAACTCCTGCATTTGCTCATGTGGGCCATGGCTGAGAAGATGAAGAATATAGAGCTTGAGTTGGATTCCAAAAACAAGGTCAGTGCTTCATATTTGAAAACATTTCATTGAGTTTTTGCCTATATGTGTTGGCAAGGTCCAGAAATTAATATGAAATATCTTGGTCAGCTGCTGGTGGAGCTTCAGAATTGTTATGATAATCAGCAGCAGTTAACAGCTGAATTAATGGAGAGACTTGAACGGACTGAGGTGATAAAATATTTCAAGTTGCTCTATACTCTGCAGCTTTCCATTAACCGGTAACATTTCATTTTCTTTGACACATGAACTAATCAAATACTAAATGCAGAAAGAGTCTGAGCAAACTCGAAATACTATGTTTGATCTGGAGAGCAAATATAGAAAGGCAAATGCAATAACAGAAGAAAATGAATATTTCATTTCCAATCTTCTCCAATCTGGTGAGTTTAGGGCATACTATATTCAGGAAATCTTATCAGTTTAACTTATATGTTTTCACTCTATGGCTAAAATAATTTAACTTTTGCTCACATATAATGTCTTGCTTAAGGTATGGGTAGTTTAATTTTGGGATTGTTTCTTGCTATTACACAGAGAAAGCACATGCAGAACAAGCATTGAATCTTCAAGCTGCGCTAGAGAAA
Organism: Erythroxylum echinodendron; assembly: GCA_027575705.1. Classification (NCBI taxonomy): domain Eukaryota; kingdom Viridiplantae; phylum Streptophyta; class Magnoliopsida; order Malpighiales; family Erythroxylaceae; genus Erythroxylum; species Erythroxylum echinodendron. Next base: position 32,065,332 of record JANZXR010000004.1, on the reverse strand, counting down.
GCTACATCAGAGGCATCAAGTTTATTGGCCAAAGTTGGTTTGTAATCAAAGCTCTACAAAGATACTGGTTAAATAGGTCAAATAATTTGTGTTTTGATTTCTGCCTCTGGTTAACAGAACAGCAGGAGAAATTGGAGCAACAAAACAAGCGTCTAGTCCAGAATTTTCAAATTCAGTTAGTTCAGCAGCTTGAAAATTTGCATGAAAACATTGAAGCATCTATAACAAAGCACGAGCAGCAATTGAAAGCAGTAGACGAAGGCTTACATGCCTTTCTGTTGAAAAAAATGACGGTAGGAATGTAATTACTGTTAACATATCTATTACAAAGTCAGATACAACATGAGAGGGTTAGAACTTTCTGCACTACTTGTAGGCCACAGAAGAACTTCTAATGCAAGTTGGCGGGCTAAAAGACATGCATGGCTCTGGAATTAAATCTTCAGAGGTCATAGCTGCAGAGCTTGATAGGAGTTACCTTTTAACTTTTTCTAATGTTACTTCAGAGTTATCGAGGAATGGCTCTTCACTGGTGGATGAAAGCATTGATGTCTTTGTTAGTAGGATTTAGACTTTCAGCTCCTCAAGTCCTCATTCTGTCACTTTTGCCTTACTTGTCATGCAGCTCTTCAAAGAGGAGTTTCTGGAGATTGATGCAATATTTAATGATTTACAAAGTGATCTATCTAGTCAAGAGGAAAAGCTTGTTGAATATGCAGAGCAGCAGCGTGAGGTTTGTTGCTGAAAGTATCCATCTTATTCTTAGAGAATGCAACTCGGCAAATTTGTTGTTTATACCCTCTTTTTGTGCAATTTCGAGCCACTTTTATTCCCTTCTTTTAGTAAGTTCCTCTTTCAAATTGAACAGAGTCATTTCAGAGCTTTGCAGATGACAAGATCTATTTCTGAAGCTCTGATTAGTTTCTTTGAGACTTTGGGCTTACACACTTTGAGCTTGAGCCAGAGAGTGGAAGAGACAGTTGCTATGAGTGGCCAGAAATTATATGAATTTGATAAGGAATTCGAGGTGATCAAGTGCAATTTACTTTCAATCTGTTACACACGTGTATACATTCAATTAGATGATCCATTATCTGAACCTTTGACCTTATTTGCAGGAATATGCAGCATTTGATAGGAAACAACTTCTGGAAAAAGTAGCAGACCTACTCGATGATTCATATGCTAGGAAGAAAAGGCTTGTATGCAACCACCGAACTATTATCCCTTCAACATTAAGTGTATTATCTATGCTCCACTAAATGGCGCATTGAAACATTGAAATAGATTTGACATACTGACATCTCTAATCTCATGTTGGTTCCTGGTGTACGAGTATCTTAAGATATCGTATAGAAAGGCATTGAAACTCCCAATCATTGTAGAGACGAAGAGGAAAAAAAAAAATTTCAGCAACAAGATATTAGAAGCAACTCTTTTTAGTATTGTTTAGTTGCCTAGCGTTTGGTAAAATAGTATGCTCTTTCCCTGGTTCATTTTTCCTCAAACTTTCAGGTTAAAAGATGCATTAATGGCCTTTTGGACAGTACAAGCGGTGGAGCCTATGCAACAGGGATTATCAAAATTTAGAGACCTTGTTCGTTCTGCTAAGGATAATTGGACAACTCACGCAGAAGCTTCAGAGTCCAACTACCTTGATGCAACTGTTGCGGTGGAAAGTGGAAAAGACGGCTTGACAAACAGCCTTCCAAAGTGTTAGAAACTTGGATAAACATTAAGATGAGGCTCTCTTTACATTCACTACTACTCTTCCCCCAAATCTTTATCGATCTTTCTTTCAATCTTATCAATGCAGTGTGGGAGCGGCAAGAAGAGATGCCACGCATTGTAGGAATGCTCAAGAATCATTGCTAGGCTTACAAAATAAAAATATGGATGCTGTTGACTCCATTGTCAAGTAAGAAATTCTCCATTCATAATCCTTGTCCTCTAAGTTTCTCTAGAGTGTAAAATGCAAAACTCAATCTCCAAATTTCACAATTAATCATCGGGACTGCATGTTTCATTTCCTTGGTCTGCTTCATCAGAGAAGGGATAGAGGCCAATCACATGATCCGGAAGAAGTTTCACCCTTCTTCTTCAGTGGCTCTCGAAGAAGTTGAGTTTGCAAACAAATCTCTTCTATCCTCCATTGACAGTGAGTTCCATTTTGCATAAAAACTAAATCTCATCATGTACTGTTTGCATTTTCCCGAGTTACTCGGATGTGATTCTTGTACATATGACGAAACTAAACCATGATGCTGAAGAGAGTGTCAACGTGCTTATCACTCCTTTCTTTGAGGATATGATAAAACTGAGAACTGATCACTATCACGCAATCCTGAAGATCAAGGAGAATGCGGGGCAAACGTTTGGTTGACGAATATCAGGTAAGATCAGAAATCTGTTTTACGAATATCAGGTAAGATCAGAAATCTGTTTTGCTACAGCTAAAAGTTGTGATCGTATTTCTATGTATACGCATTACAATATCAGGTGCTGAGCCTTATGGTTCGACATTTAAAAGTACACATAGACGGCAAAATTTACTGGAGTCGAAGACTTCCCTAGTTCAAGAAGTCAATACTAACAGATTTGTGCGATCAAAGATACATCAAGACGTACCAAAAAAGAAGCAATAGCCAATAAGATATAGGACATGTGAAGGGCACCCATTCCCTCCTTGAGTTGAGCCCTGGAGTTCAATCACGACAGCCAAGTATGCTAGGAACTAACAGATTCACAAGAACCAGTGGTATGTGTGCAGAAACCTACCTACATGGCCACATTACAGTTTTTGCCTGGCCAATTTGGAGTTCAATCTTCTTGAAAGTGCTGAATATACAACAACTTCGTCGATTTTTCCGCTGATATACAACAATTTTGTCAAGAACAGGTTCATCACTACTTTCAACTAAGAAAATGGCTTTAATCATTCTACAGTTCGGGTTTGTATGTTCACCAATTTCTATTTGACGAGCATGTATTGTCAGATGAAACCAACATTACTTCTCTTTACTACTTCTGGCCTTAACGGTTTGGGACCTAGCTGCACTTTTTCCTGATTTGTGAGTGATTCTTTGGTTTTTCTTGATGACCTTTTGAGCTAACGATTTCAGAGGAACAGTAATGTCCAGAGGCAAGATAACCTCTTGCAACTCACGCCAGTCAAGATCTTCAAAATCACCATCTTCATAAACCACTCTGAACCACTCAGATTCCTTATCAAACTGAGTCACAGTCCCCAAATAATACTCAAACCCGAAGAGCTTCCTCACTCTTCTTCCTTCAAACCATTCACCGTAACCTGTAATTCCAAACAACTCTGGACTTGGAGTCGCATTTCTACAAGATTCTGAATCACTTACTCTGGTTGAGTCAACAATATCGCCACTACCGACACTCGCCGGCAAATCAGGGACGCCGTTGATCACAATAGCTGGTTCTCCTGGTAACTGAAAAACTCTTGTCTGAAGGGATTCCGGGTCTGGGTCGGTACTTGTGTTACCATCCATTTTTGCCCCAAAATCACGAGACTGTCTGAGAAAACAAAGGGAATATAATCAAACACGTAGTAGATGTTCAAAAACCACAAAAGAACTTATACTTCTACGAACCTACAACATCGGAAGTCTCACCGTTGCTCGAATATCTATTCTCTAGTTCAAAGATTCGATCGAAGACGTTGAAAATGAAAAGAAATAGCAAATTGTATTAACAATAAGTACTATCAATGGAAGAAACAAGAGCCCAATTAATTTCAGGCCTTTTATGACCCGACCCGAGTGTAGTTTCAAAGACTCGGAATCTTTAAAATTGAATATCTGAATCAAAAAGTAATTTCTCTTATTATTTCATTAATTAATTTTTTGTTATTTTAAACTTTTACATATTTTATAATCTTTAGACTAATATTTACTTTTAAAGACATAATAGTATTGGTAAACATATGAAACAAATATTTATATAAATAATTAGTTTTATTTTAACTAATTAGTGAATTCAAATAAAAATAATATTTTCATGAACAAAAATAACTGTCTTATTAATTATATTTAATTAAAAATTGAACCAAACTTATAATCAAAATATTCATAAAATAGTTTACTTGAAAGTTTTATACAAAAAATTATTTTTATTATTTTCAATAATATTAATTTATAACTTTATAATTTTTAAATTGATATTTAGTATTTTAAATAATATTAAGTTTTATAATTAGCATGTCCTTCCAGAGATGTTCCTCTCATTCTTTTAGTAGCTGACCTGCTCAATACTGCAAAAACAAAGAAATTCTTCCTTCCCATTGCAAGCACACTCACTACGGTTAATGGGGTAACTTTTCCTAGATAAGCCTTTTTTATCACCTCCACTTCTTCCTCAACCGAGCAAAATTACACTGTTGTTGATATCTATTTGTGTTTTTCATCAATGACTAGCTCTCAAAGAACGCATTATGATATTTATGAGCACTATCTACCTTCTATATGTGTGTTATCTCTCTTCTTTCCTCACGAGTCTCTATTAACATTTATTTGATAGAAAAAATAAAGGTTCATTCTTGTGGATTTTCCTTGAGTGGTACTGGTCACTAATAAGATGAATGACGTAACTTTTATAGGTTATTGAGGAACTCTAAGTATGGAAGACTCCATTTGAGAAACAATTCACCCCATACTTCTTTATTCTACATCAACCATAAAGCACAACATATGATGTATCTATCTTGTTAAGATATATGTCATATATATCTCATTATTTAGTTTTGACATTTTTGATAATTAGATCTCCAAGATAATGTAGCTTCAAATTCAAATCAAGATAAGGTAGAAGATAAACTGGATTTGATTAGGTAAAGCTAGCTAGACTATGGGTCATGAATTGTTGTTTTGGTGTAATTAAACAATAATTCCTATTTGACTTGGATAAAGACTTAATCTTGTAAAAAATGTGGATGTGCATCACGTGACTAAAAGTTGCGTTGAATGGAGAATTCTACGATGTGAATACTTCTTGTATGATGAGATAATCTTGCTCTTAGATGTACCTACGGTGGATTACTGTTATTGTGCTTTTTGTCAATTGTCGAAGACGTGAGTTAGGGATTAACTTCCAATTGAGTTCTTGATGCTACCTGAGTCTTTATTCTTAAATGGGCTCATGTTAGCTACGGTGATATGTGCTGCAATATCCTACTACCATAGGATACATACCTAAGTTTTTAGGAACATATCCTACTATAATGGTATGTTAGAGCAATAATAATTTTAACTTACACATGGCATCATCTAACATACTCGAAAATCATAACAATTTTTCTCTTAAAACATTTGCTTCATT
>JANZXR010000004.1:32039589-32049960 GCA_027575705.1 Erythroxylum echinodendron | reverse complement strand
GGAGAGGGCTTTCTTATATAGGCCCCTCTCCTCTCTCATTTTCTCATCCCACCGATGTGGGATGAGTGTCATGACAAGGGACCAGGTCAGAATCAGAAGTCCGATAAATATAACTCCTATCCCTTTAAACCATTTGATACTGGTGGCTTAATCCACCTAAAAGGTAAGAATTTGATTGACATTATTAGACAAGTGTATTCTTCTGCAATCCTTTGCACGCGGCTTTTCGGACCCAAGTCCATTTGCTTTAACCTTTCAGTTGTTTACAATTATCTTTCTTTACTTTCCAGTTTCCAAGTTAGTAGCCTTTTGTCGTCAATCATCACAAGTAGGCAAAGCATAATCCCTCAGGATCATCTCTAATCCTCTGGAGGAAACCTTTACTTGGCAACTGTTTATTTAGCATCCGATGAAGTATTTTAACCCACCTATGCAATGATTTTGTCTCCCTAAGATCGGTACATTCCTTACAAACGATGTCTAATGCCCAAAGAATAAGACCTTCTTGCCCACATAACAATTTACCTCTTTCCCTCGTAAACCTAAAAGAAAGATAGCGATTCCATCTATACACACACATGCACTAAAAAGCCAACAACTTATCATGCAACAATGAGATTACACAAGGTCAAGTTGTGTGAAAATTTCTTTTTACCAGGTCCAAAACCGTATGTGTGATCCGCGGCAAAGACGGTGCGTGCATGTGGGATTGTAACATGCTTCCCGTAGTTCCAATGCCAATAATGTAGTTGGAGGAGACAGGAAGAAATAGCCATGGATGGGGCAAATGATGGTTTTCCCTTTCTTCTTGTTTTGTTGCTCTTTATAGTTGAGGCAACACTGATAAGAGATATAGAAAAGAAATGCTTGTCGAACTTACTTGAACCAGACACAAACTTGTGGACAAAATGTCAACACGACCAGCATCTTACATATATATATATATATAGTTCCTTCTACTTTCCTCCACAGATAAGTACCTAAAGCAAAGATGTTGTCTGCTTCTTTTGGCGACAAACACACGCCGAAAGGCAAAAGGGCTGTCTTGTATTTGTAAAATTTATTGAAATGAAGTTCTTATAAAATTTCAATTCATATGATCCAATTCTGATTATGAAGTAGTCAGTGTATGATATAGTATTTGATTATAACTCCAAATACAACCAATTCTGTAATCATTATCATAATTTTCTTAATATCCTGATCTCTATTCCAAGATCTTATCATTATCTTATCACCAATTATTTGACAAATTATATATTTTTATTGTCATTTTTTAGTTTTAACTTTTAACTTTTAATTTTCACTTTTGATTTTTTACTTTTCAAATAAAATAAAATTTTGTTTGGTTGTTAATATCGATATGATTATATTTTTATTATTGATAATAATAAAATAAAACTTAAAGATAAATTAATTAAATAAATAATTTTATAATCTCTTGTGTAATACTTATTAAGAAATATCAGTAAAATATTACATTTTATTAAAATAAATGAATTTTATTTACGTATTAATATATTATTTAATAATTACAGTTAATTTTATTTAAAATTTATATATGTTGAAGGTATTTTTAAATTATAAAAAATTAAAGAAATTAAAACTAAAAAATAAAAAAATTATAAGAAAAGTCTTGTTAAATAAAAACAAAAACAAAAAAGAGATAACTATATAAAAAGTAACAATAAAAAACTTAACCAATTCAATCGGTTTAATTGTAAAAACTTTAAACCGTTTTTAACTTTCTGGTTAAATTTATTTTAATGATTCTTGTTATTAAAAATTCATTGGTTTATTAATTTTTGTAAATTGGTAATTTCTTATAAATAAAATAAAATAATGATTTTTTATTTTAAATTTTTAATCATATTTTAATTTTTTATTTTTGAATTACTAAAAATTGTATTAAATGTTTGACTTCAGCTGTAGTATCATATCATTTTGTGGTTAAGCTTCAGCCACCTAAATTCATATGTATTATTATCTATCGTATTAACTGTTTTTCTTACGATCAATAAACCAATCAGGGAGAAAATTGTAATTCTAAAGAAACTCGTTAAGTAGAAGTCAATTCAGTCAATGAAATAATCACATAAAATGCCACACGTTCCTCGCGCTTCCAATCAATTACATCTCTGAGTTTTCACACGATCCCACGCACCATCGCCGACGCGATGCCTGAATCATCAGAAACGATCATCATAGCTGCACTCTCCACACTAACACCTCAACAACTATCTGATCTCACCGCCACCATCCTCTACCAGAACCACCACCACCACCAACGCATCTCCTCCCTCCTCTCCTCTCCCTCCTCCTTCTCTCTCACCCTCCACCACCTCCAATCTCTTTCTCTCCACCACAAAGCTCTCCTCATCGCCAAACACCTCCTAACTTCGCTCGACCACCTCACGTCCCACTTTCACCCTCTCCCACCTCCTGCTCACTCCTCTACAACCATCAACCACCGTGACCTCGACGCCGCATTACTTCTCCTCCTCCTCTGCGAGGTATACCAAGATAACCCAGAAATACTCAACACCTCACGTAGCGAATGGCGCGAAGTCTTGGCTAAACGCTGCTCTGATGACGTGCTAAAGCTTCAGTCTTGCTTTGGCGTTCATTATGGTGGTGCCCTTTTGCCCTACGTTGAGATGGTTGTGAAGTGTTGGAGGTTTATTGGGGTTGTGGGTGACGTTGGTCGGAAGGAGAGGTGGGAGGTTGGTGCTGCTCCGGCGGCGGTAGTGGCGCTGCCGACGGTGGCAGTGAGAGGTGGTGGCAAGGAGTGTGCGATATGTAAAGAGGAAATGAGAGAGGGTAGAGATGTCTGTGAGTTGCCATGCGAACACACGTTTCATTGGATGTGTATATTGCCGTGGTTAAGGAAGAGAAACACATGTCCTTGCTGCAGGTTTCAGCTTCCCACGGAGGATGTTCTCGGAGAGATCGAACGGCTGTGGAGCGCTCTGATGAAGATTGGTGGTATGGCCCTCTCAAATGATTGGCCATGATAAAACACGTGGCGAAATCACATGGTGTGAAAGGTGTTTGACAAGATGAAGTCATTTAGAGATGTGATGAAGAGGTCGTAGAGGTACGCTTGTGAATGATAGAGACACGTGTGGTTCAGGTAACAAGTTATGTCTGTAAACTAGGAGTTCATCAATACTCAATAGTGTAAACTATAGCATGAAAAATGGAAGATATTTTCGAAATTTTTGCATAGAGTCGTCATTTTGGTGTAATTCCGTTAAAATAAATCGATAATTTTAAATTTACTAAACTTAAACCAAGTTTTAATTTAAGCAATGTTTAAAAAATCGTACTGAAAGTTAAATCGATAAGAGGAAAATTAAATTTAAAGTTTAAAAGTAAACTAAAATTGAATAAAATTAAAAATTTTGAAATATGATTAAAAGAAATTGCCGAAGAATTTGAAGTTTAAAATTAACCATTTAATTAATAAATTGATTGGTTTTTAAAAATAAAAATTATTGTAATAAATTAAATCAAAAAATTGAAAGTTATTTAAAAATTTTACGATTTAATCGGTCAAATTGATCGAATTTTTTAATCATTAAATTTAAGATACTTAGTTGATTTGATTCTAAATAATTCAAAATCAACTTAAGAATGGATTAAGTTAACTTATAATTAATTTTATAAACAATTTATGAGATATTATTCCATATTCCTATATCTTCAATATTGTCTAATCCATATTCTTATCGCAACTAATTAGCAAAATTTATAATGGATAGCAATGAGCCCAATAGGGCTTGACTTGGCCCATGACATGTCAGGCCTGAGCCTGTCCATGGCTCAAGGTAGAAAGATGGCCAAGTTGGGCTTGACCAGCCCATGGCATGTTAAACTCGGGCTTGTTCATAACCTCACGGGTAAAAAGCGGGCCAATCGGTGTTGCCTGATTTAATTTAATAAAAATTTAAAAAATAAAAGCAACACTATTTTGTCTCTCCCGATCGGGCCACAAGGTGCGACCTGATCAACCTAAGCTTGATCTGTTGATTTCTAGTCAGGTCGGACTAGATTGAACATGTTATTTGTAATTTAGTGTCAACTTTGGACAGAATCATAGAAATTGAGAAAGAAGAATTTTAGATTTTTATTTTTCAAAACTTAATTTTAAGTGAATAATTGTATATTGAGTAAATTATTAAACATACGTAATAAAATAAGATAACAATAAAATCTCCAAATATTACTAAGGTTCAAAATAAATTCTAACAATAATACACACTCTTTCTCTCCCAAATTTCATTTCATTATTCAAATTTGAGTGAATAATCTTGAAAATGGTTGGATATCAAGATGGTTAAACTTATACAGGATAGCTTATCCTATTCCACGTGGGATTCAATTAAGCTGAAGCCCAAATCCCAGTAAATTTTTAATTCAATAGATGGTCTGAGTTCGAGCCTCATCTTGCTAGAGGGGGCTTGAGTCCGGTCCAACTCAGCTCAACTAATTTTTTAATTATAATACAAAATGATGTTATTTTACTTAGAAGGGTCGACCTTAGGCTAGGTCAAGCTTGAATAGCACGAGATCAAGTCTAGCCAGGCCCAAGGCTTGATCAAGCCTGGCTTGGCCTTTTGACTTCAAGTCGAGCCCGGTAAAGTATAATTTAATATATCTTGAAGTCCAAGATGAGAATATCAATTTTAATAGGGCCTAATTGAATAAAGCCCAATCCAAGTGATATGAATAACCCATTTTTCTTGAACTCCAAAAAAAATTTTACCAAAATGTGATATATAATTAGTAAAGAAATCATACTAAATAATGAATTAATTGAACATATAAAATATTAAGCAAATTCAATTATAATTTAAATACTTTAAAAAATTTAAGACTAAATTTCACTTTTCTCACAAATTATAAATTTATAGTTTTAATAAGGTTAGCAATAATGGGTTAACATATTTGTAGTAAAATTTACTCCAACAAATAATACTATAAATTCCTCCATTTTGACAATGATCAAATGAATAAATAAGCAAAGGATAAGAAAATTTTATTTGAGATTTAATGCCTATGAGCTTTTATAGATCTCTTAGTTTAAAAACTAACATCCAAAGTAAGTTAAATATTTTCTAAAATGGTAAAGAGTGGAACTTGATCTTAGGGATGATAAATATAATCCGACCTATTGATCTTAGTTAACTGAGCCACAGGTTAAATAGAAAAGTATAAAATAATGTTATTTTTTAATTTACAAAAATAAAGTTAGGCTGAGCTGATCTAGCTTACCCTTGCTCCATCAACGTAAAGTCAGGTCATAGATCGGACTAGGCCAAGAAAGGTATGGGCTCAGTCTAGTCGGGTTCATTGCTATCCTTACATATAATGTTCTAATTATAAGAAAAAGAGATTGTTTTTTTTTTCTTTTATCTTTTCACTCTTCCAAGCATCAAAAGAAAGAAGCGTTATAATTGAATGGACCCGATGAAGGCAAAGTGATCTACTCTATCATCTCTAATGAATGCAGTCTTAAACCTCTGCCTCCAGATTTCACGAGAGAAACATGTCAGATGTATCTAGATATGGTAATGGGTTAGAGTCGTTAGACCGATGCTAGATGAATCTAGACATGATAATAAGTTGATTATGTCAATTCAAGTTGACGGTTAACGACATCGTTTTAAGTAGTCTATTCCTTAATATTAAAACAATGTTATTTTAGAGAGTGGCGTCATTTTTTAATAAAGGCTAGGCCATTTAAATAATCGAATCAGGCTTCAGGCTTCGAGTTTCTTGGTTTGACTTGAAGCCTAATTAGCTTGAGGTCAATTTTAAGTTTTAGAAAAAAAAAAAGTTAAAGGCTCAGATCTAGGCCCAACCTATTATTATTCACATATTTAATAATGAAAGTCAATTACTAACATGTTATTAAATGTATTTAAAATTTAAATTATATTTAATATGAAATTGGTGTTTAGATTTCAATTATATTTAATATGAAAATGACGTATGAGGAAAGTGTGATGTATGTAATGAAGTCATTGTTATAAGTTACAAAAAAAATCCTAAACTTACGTCAATTTTTTAATACTAGTTCGAAGTTTAAAAATAAAGCTAAAATATTCAAAATTTCAATTTTCTACGAAAATAACTTGACATTAATCTTTCTGTTAACAGCACTGACATGGCGTGCAATGTAAGCTTTTTATATGATCCATTTAGTTGCCACCCGTACATTATTTTCCAACTAATTAATATTTATTTTATTAAAATGTAAACCTAATTTTGCTAAAAATTTGAAACCAATTTAGGTGTTAATTTATTTGGTATTTTGTTTTGCTAAGTTTGTTGTCGATTGTGGAGGTCCAATTATGATTGCTTTAACCCTAGTTTTTTTGGCTACTTCCCTTCCTGTCATTGCTCCAATATGTTTATTGGGATTGTAATTGCTTGTTCTTCCCTTCTACATTTTATGTTTTTGCTCCTTCCCCATTTTGTTGTGCTATGCTTAAGTACATTTACTCTACCGGTTACATTTTCAATTGCGCTTGCTTGTTATTCCTTGGTGCATTTTATGTTTCTACTTCCTTCCTTATTGACTGAGGAGCTCTTATTGCAATTGTATAGCTTTTATATATAATTATAGGTATTTCTTTAATGGTTTTTTTAGGCTTATTATTTCCTTTATTTGTTCAACAGTTTTAAGCTTACTCTGCCTTATTATTTTCATAATATGACTTGGCTGTAGAAGTTGGTATTACTACACTTAAGAGTATAGAATTTGATACTCCTCTCGTAACATAATATGGTAGACTCTTAAGTAGTTGAAAGTAGTTAAAACATACGCTTTTATTTATTTCAAACCATTAATTTTCCTTTTCTTTTATGTAATAAACTCAACATGTTCCTAAAAAAAAGAGAAACAAGAAAGCATAAAGTTGTTCTCTCTGTTACATCAATCATTTTATCATTGCTTCATCCTTAGCTTTCTTATAATTTAATTTTTATTTCTTTACTCTGATGCTTATTCTCATTTGAAGCATTATATCTATACATTCTGAATGTTTTTTCCTTTAAATTGCATTATTTTGGAGCCTATCATCTTACTCTATTTGTTCCTGCGCCTATGCTTTATTAATAATTTTAATTGGGTTTGGCAAATGGCAAGAAATATATTGATATAAAGGACATAAGTTCATTGCTGATAGGAACTTTGCAATTTGATGTGTTATATGTATGAACATATATATTTGATGATTGATACTAGTATGCTAATTTTGTTTATTTATTTTCGATCATATTTGTATTCATTTATCCCATCCTTAAATGTGTACATATACATGTAAAAGGTCAAAAGCAGAGCAAATAACAAAAGTTGAATTAGAAGGTTGAAAGCCTACCGAGTTACAAGAAGTTAAGAAATTAGGTTTCCACAGCAATCACTAATTCTTCAAGTATGCTTAGTACTTTATTGAAACAAAGTTTAACCACATTGTGTTAATCATATCTAAAATGGTTGCAAATAAATATACCTGGCTTTTATTGCATCTACATTTAGTACATACTTGACATGGGAAGAGCGTGAAGGAATTTGTAGTGGATTTAAGAATGTTAACATAAGCTAAAAGGAATACTCTCAATTTTGCCAAGAGAAGACATCGTGTTCAATGGTAAAACATGATTGGTGATTTTTGTTACTATATTTAGTATATAATATGGATTTCGTTATTCTGAGTCATTTTTTAGATTCCCTATATTGATTGTCCTAATTGTAATAACAAGATAAAGTTACAAATATCAAAGCTAACCCTAATATTGATCAACATTTTTACTAATAAAATAAGACAAATATGAGTATTGCCCATATATTTTTATCAATGCATTATGATTATTTCAGTTATAACTTATATGATGTTAATTGTTCTAAAAGTAAAGAATGATTTAGGTATGTGGTTTTCGTAAAAGAGTTAAAGTTTTGTTATTGTAAAAATTTTTTCTAGACATCTTCCATACGATGGGGTAAGATTTTTATCTGTAGGATTTACTATTGCACGTAAGAAGTAAGTTTGTATAGTAATTCATAAACATTTCAAAATTTCATATAAGTTTGATATGTGTTTTTATTTATGTTTTATAGGTTTCATGTGACTATTTATTGTGGACGTCTAATGTATCTTAACAGACATCGTTCTTCGAGACAAACCTTTTGTTTGCGTATATTTTATTAGTTTATATTCATGTCACTAAAACTCCCAGTTAGGTACTTTAGGAGTATTTAATGGATTTGTAAATATTTATATTCTAAAGTTATTCTAATATGTTAAAATATAATTGTGTGATAAGTTCTCATTGTTTAAAGATGCATTGTGGCAAATGCCTCAATTGTTAAAATTCCAATACAATATATCAATTTGCAAAAGACAACACAATATGTCAAATTTGCAAAATACAACTCAATATATCTGTGACACCCACATAATACCCCCTGGAGGATATTTGGATGCCACACAAGACAGTACAAACAAACAAAAAACATTTTACACATGCATTTCAGAATCTCAAATCAACGATATAGTACTTAACATATCATTCATACTGTGCCTATCATATTACATACCATAAATTCACAGACTAACATGTATTAAGGTTATTACAAACCTTCAAACAAAATTGAAAAGTCATACACATCAGATACAAGCCCAAAACAAACTCATAATACATTTTTCTCAAAACAAGACTCAGACTCCATTGGCCATTGCGGTTGACTTGTCCCAGTCTTTATAATCTTCGCTCTGAACCTACACGGGGCAAATCCACCGTGCTAAGCATATAGCTTAGTGAGTAATAACTAATCTATACATGAAGTGACCATTCATCATACAGAATCATATAACAGCATAAGCATGCATTAAAAGATTGCCTAACATTAAATCAGACATAATGCATTTCAGAACAGATTTTTATAATTATCAGAACTGAATATCACAAGAGGGTATAAACCCTTCAGAATCATAATGCAATTTAGTTTATATCAGAATTAAATAGATATCAAAATACAAAAATCAGATGACTGCTAAATCCATTTACAGAAGCGGGTAACGGGACTTATACAGAAGAGACCGAAGTCTCGACACTGAAGTGTCCAGAAGAGACCGAAGTCTCGACACTGAAGTGTCCAGAAGAGACCGAAGTCTCAAGATCGAAGTGTTAATAACAGAAGACACCGAAGTGCCATTAACAGAAGACACCGCAGTGTCACAGAAGCAGCTGCAGACCCTTCTAAGCATGCCTATTTACCCACAACTAGGAATTAATAGAATCAAAATAGAAATGTTTGAAATTCAATTCACATATTTACAGCTTTGCAAATCATTCAATGACCTAAATCAATAGCAACCAAAATAGTCGAAGCAAAACTATCAAAATTTGCTTACTGAATTACTTACAAAATTTACACTCTAAAATTACTTAATATTGCTCCCTTTTGCTTATTGCCTTGAAGTCCCGGCAATATCTAGAAGTGATCGTTCTATGCATTCCTCTATAACATTTAACACATATACAAATCACTATTGTGCATGATTAAGAATTCATTAATGTATATTGAATATGTATAATGCATGTTCATGACAATTCCGAGTATCTTCTTATAATTTTCATCATCAAACCAATAATATATCAAAGCCCTCATTAATAACATTTGATACTTATAATTTTGAACAAAATAAAATAATGTGAAATCAATTTCATAACCTAAGTGACCACTTTAGATTTTCTGCCCATATGATTTTGGGTCAAATTTTCATGATTGATATGGTAGGTTAAATGAAAAATTAGGCAATACTTCCTTCTGGAAAGCTGTTCTATAGTGTCTCAAGTTTCTAATGAATCCAAAATAATCCAATTTGATTCAGTATTCAAAGAGTTATACTTAAAATACCATAGACTGTACACATTTGAACTTTTAGCTAGTACATGATCATACCCTCTATTTTCACAACTCATATCTTTCCGCTCAGCTATCCAAAAATTACAAAATTTATTCCAAATTAAAGATAAGAGAATAAAATACAACTTTGGTGAAGACACCTTATTCTAATTCTGCCCACATCAATACAGTTTATTCAATAACCACAGGACATAATTTCTGCCCCTGACAGTGCTTCAGCTTAAGCTACAACTCACTTTCATGCCAAATTTGAAAATTATAGAGACAGAATTAAAATTTGACTTATTCACAAAATTTGTAGAATTATGTCTCTAGTTCAATTTAAAACAAGAATCGGTTCATTTGAAAATTTACAGTTCAAAATATAACTAAAATACCGAAGCATGTTTAGAACATTCCAGTCATCAAATTCCAGCACACCTCAGCATTTTCAT
>JANZXR010000004.1:32029212-32039489 GCA_027575705.1 Erythroxylum echinodendron | reverse complement strand
GTCACCAATTAATCAGTCCATATGTCTCCTAAGTATTGGTCCACTTGTCACACAAGAATGGATCCATTTGTCACTTATTTATATATATATATATATATATTGTTGGAAATTTCCAAAATATAAAAAAATTTCCAAATCATAATTAATACACTCCAATTTAATCCACAATTTTCACTTATAAATCAAATTTACCTGGAAATGTCAATGAATGCATGTACACTTATTTGCATAAGTTAAAAATTCGTATGCATATATTAGCGAATACTCAATTATGCAAAGCATATGATGTACTGTAAATTCCTAAATTTTCTGACCTCTAACATGGGGTGTTACAATATCAACTTGCAAAACATAAATAAATCAATCCAATATAATATACAAGTTATAAAACATAAAACAATATACACATGTTCCAACATATAACAATTTACGAAAAGACATCATAATATAACAATTTACAAAACAAAAATAAACCAATCCAATATAATATACCAATTTGTAAAACACAAATGTATAAGTCTTACATAATATACCAATTTGCTAAGTTTAAATCTGTATCCAAATTAACAATACAACATTCAAATATATATCCAAATCATAATACAATATTCAAACATCAATCATTTTGTTGCAGATTCACCATCATCAATTCGAGACTTTTTTGGAGTTGATCTTTTCACTCTTACTTTGAATATTCTCTTGTTTGTGGTTATTGTTTAAACATTTGCATTTTGAGAAGTTTGAGTTGGTTTGTACACTAGAAATTGACTTCCACCAATTCGTTAAACATATAAGCAAATAATATTCTATTAATAATTATGAATAAATAACAAATAATTAGCCCAAAAATTATAATTTGGTAACAAACTGTAAAATAAGTGTTCCCATTAACTTCTCAAAATGTTACTTTATATCCTTGGGCGGTCTGTATATATATAAATATTTACAATATGTAGAAAAGTTTAGGGAAATTAAAAATTAAAGTGAATATTCACTTACCACCCTATTCTCCTTTCTTAAGATAGATGATGCAATATTGGATTCTGTAGATACTAATTGTCTGGCCTTCTTCTTGCACCACTGTCAATGTTAGATGTCAAGCGCCAAATGTTTTGGTGGTCTTCATTTTTTTCATTGCATTATACATGTACAATTTGTAAGAATATTTAGCTTGTGTACCATTACCTTTAGTAATTTTAGGTTATCTCAAAGGTTAGTCTTTTTATTTTTTTGCATCCTCTTTTATTGTGACCGACAATATTGACATCTTATGTGTACTCCAACTTTGCTCAACTCACGTAGATTCCATAGTTCTTAATCTTTATCCCTTCTCTATAATTTTTCAATTTTCCAGGCATTTTTTAATTAGTGGAGGTAGTATGGGCTGCAAGTTTTTAGTCTTCGACCAAAATTTTAGACCACTAATAGGTTATATTACATATTGATAACTCTTTAAATAACATTCTTATTTGTAGTATCAGCTTATATACTCATCGATATCTTCCCTCTAGTATGATATACAAGCAAATGAATGCTTACATGAGATTCCTATAAAATCCCAAACCCTACATTGATATGTTCTTGCTTGTAAATCAACAGTAAATTTACCTGTAAAATTTGTTACTTCAAACTTCTGTTTGTTTTGGTCATATAATACCTTGCTTCCCATTATGCAATCTTTATCTTCTTTCTTACTATTATGCATATACCATTGGTGGATTTGATCAAGCTTTTGATCAGGCTTTATAGATGAATAAATTAAATGTCTTTAGTATACTGTTGTGAAAATTTTCACACTTCGGTCTTTTGCTGACAAATGCTTTTACAAAAGTCTCAGAATCCTTATGTTAAAGTCATTGTAAGCCTTTTTTTGAAACATTCTTCAACTGATCCATTATTTCCTCAAATTCCACTTCTGTTGAGCAATTGACCATCTTTTTTTGAAACATTCTTCAACTGATCCATTATTTTCTCAAATTCCACTTTTGCTATGTAATTGATCATTTGCTAAATAAGCTCCTGCATGTGTGGCCATACAATTTACTCCAATTTACATAAACATGTTAGATGCATTTTCTACGCTCAATTTTTGGGAAGATATTCTTCAATGTATCCATTAAACCCTAAAAAAATGAATGCACAAAACAATATAACGTAAGTATGATAATACAAAACATATATATAAATAAGCAATAAGAATAACTATGATATTTCAAAACATGTATACAGAAAAAGAATGTTCCTTTTGATGATCGCTTACAAAGCCCATTAATTCCCACTTATATTTAGATCTTTAGTAAGAGGACTTAAAAACTAATGCAAAGATTGGTAATTCTCTCCTCAGCCATAGCCTAACATATAGGGTTCAACTGATTTTTTCCATCACGCCTAATTGCAATTAACAAAGCATCTCCAGGAAAAGTCTTCAAAAAATCCATCCAACCTATTATTTTTCTATAACCACCAAGGAAACTATACTTTAATGCACTAAATCCCACGTAAAAACTCTTAAACATTGGTTGTCCAATATTTTCATTAAGTTAATTTTGGATAATGAATTGGCCTCCTTTATCAGCTCGTCGTAATTCTTGTCCATAATACCATAATTTCGTATAATGGCCTTCTATAGATCCTTGTAGCATTATAAGAGCTTCCCATTTTACCCATAACAATATGATTTAGACACCTGCAATGCATACTTCCTTTGAAGATCATCTATCATTTTCCTAATTCGTCAATTAAGGTTCCTCCTAAACTTGTATTATAATTCTTTTGCAATTCACTTTGTACTTGTTTGCTTGTTTCTTTGCACTTTTTTTTAAGTATGCTTGTTTTCTAATATCTTAACTGAAAAGGATTTTCTATATCCAATCCATCTAACATAAACCCTAAAGGGACAATGTGGATCACGAATAGCCTTCATTCTTACACCAAATCTCGTCATTGAAACATCATACTTATTTGTAATTGCATTATCTCTAATTGCCTTCCTAAACTGAACCTTATCCTTAAACTTCATGCCAACTTCAAATTGAAAATATTTCATGTCTACATTTGATTAAAAACAATATATTTCTTCCTTCTGTCAGAGGCCTCAAACCCACCATCATCATTACATAATGACGATTAAAATTCAACATCATTATCTTCATATTCACTACACCAGTTTATGAACTCCCTACTTTTTTTTATTAATTCTTTGAATAAATTCACTCCTCATTACAACATTTTCCACTGGTCCGAGCACGTACAAAACATCATGACATTCAAACTCACTACCTACCTTCTTTCCATATTTCTTCTTATTAGCTCTCACACTAACATATTCTTCATCATTAGTTACAAAAAATTCATTAACTCTAGTATCATTTCTTTATTCACTCATCTGCATGACAACAAAATTTTCATCATCTTATTCCATATGAACTTGGAATAACTCCTCTTTATTATTTATAAGATAATCAATCTCTCCACTATCAATTGCAAGATTAACATAACCATGCTCATAATAAGTTTAAACTTTATAGTTGTTTAATTCTTCCACACACTGAAGCATCGATAACATGTCCTTATCATGGTATAAGTTCAAATCTTTTAAGTATCCGCTTGACTCTTCTTGAAATTTAGAAAACATAGATATAACTTTATATCCTTTATCTTCCAATACTCCTTCCACTACAAGAAAATAACAAATTACTAATGAAAAATTACTGGCAGAACATATTCCATTGGTAATTAACGACGGAAACTGACGTTCCATCGATAAAGTTGACAAATTTACCAATAGACATAACATTCATCGGTAAACATGGGGGGAAAATATACCCTTGAGTTTTCCGTCGTACTATAGCAATAAAATTTCAGCCGTAACAGTTGGCGGAGAAAATGGTGAAATTGAATATCGACTGGGACGTCATTTTTAGGTAACATCTCTATTGAGTTTATTTTGTCTTTAAAAAACCAACGTCTTAGATGCTTATATATATGTATATCGTAGGTGGGTGTTGAGTGGTGGGTTTTATTATGATTATTGGTTTATGTGTTTTTTTTGAATTGTTGGTTTATTTATTATTTAAATGTGTTGTTGTTGGTAAATAATGAAAAAATGTAGTTGTTTTGTTATTAGTTAGAGATAATTCGGGTTGCCTATGAGTTGTTTGATGAAATGTTTCTTAGAAAAAATCATTCTAAATCTAAGTTTAGTATAGTAGGAAGGAGATTTCTCTTGAATTGTTAAGTTTGATTTCATAGGTACTGATTAACATTTCTAATATAGAAGCTTCAGGTGTTAGGAAAAGAGAGTTTAACAAGTTATCACTTAAAATCATAATAATTGGATGTCATAGGATAAGAAGTGGAAGTACCAAGATACCCGTCTTACCTAGATCGAGTAAAAACCTTGCCCAGTAGACTAAAGATGAGGGGTAGAGACTTGTGACAATGAGGATGGAATAGAGGAAAATAATAGAAAACTTAGAAGGATGAAAACAAGAGAAGAGAGAAAACAATTAAAGTAGAAATAGAAATTCAACATAGAAAACTAGATGAAAAAGAAAAAGAAAAAATTTAGGGAGAAGTTACAACATCTCTCACTAAAATCTCTCATGTTTAATTATTACTACTAATCTTATGGAACTTTTTTTTGAAAGAATAATCTCATGGAACTTACTAGTAAAAGGATGTGGAAAAATTTGCAGCCATTTTTTTGGAAAATACAAAATCAAATTCTTTTATTTGACGAATGCCATTAAAAATCACACAAAAGTACTCAAGAGACACTTTTTTGGAAAAATCAAGAAACACTTGCATAGGCGATTGTATAAACAAAACCAAGCCCGTTTAGATCTACGGCACTTGACAAAAGAAAATGGTAATTATGTTCCTTTTCAAATCAACCGTGGATAGTTTTTGAGACTTTTAAGGTTTAAATTGATTGATTTTGTTTCACTTGGTCAAAGAAGGCCTTACCTTACGTCATTCAAGCCCTAATGTTAATAAGCTCTGTTTTTTTGGTAGAAAGAACTAACTAATCCACTTACATAAGGGTATGTTTACATGCCACACTAAGATTGATATTTTCTTTCCTGAGGAAACAGAATTTGGGGTTAATATGATCACTTTATGGAGCAAGGTAACCGAAAAGTTTCACACTGTGAATGTCTAATGAACATCACATTGATTTACAGACATTGTAAAGTTTACCCAGACAAGAAAATGCTTAGTGGTAGCCAATAAAAAGATTATATTACGAATCCATTTAAAATCCTTCATTAATAAACCGGAGGATTGTTGAGTTCATTTTTATTAGTTTTGTAAACAATGCCACGTACCATAACTTTGAAATTAATTGTAGGTCATTAATTTAATTGGCCAAAACTTAGGGGATGTTGTGTAAAGTTTAGATGTTCTGTAAACTTTGGGGAAGATAAAGGATATTAACTATAAAATCACTGTTTGAAACTAACAGTTTTGCAGAAATGAGTAATGTTGATAGATCTTGGATGTATAAATGATTAACACCTGATGGTTTCATTAATCCTGAGTTTGTTAAAGGAGTTGAAGCTTTTATTCATTATGCATATTCTCAACCTGAATATATGGATGACCCAAAGATCAGATGTCCATGTAAAAAGTGCAAACACATTCGTTTCTTTCCTATTGATGAAGTTAATGGGCATTTGTTGACAGCAATATTGGATATCACCTGAGATAATGTTCATTTCAGAGTGTAATTCGACCAACAGATGTGGAGGACCGGGGGGAGAGAATCTTCCAGTACATACGGAAAGATCTATTACTCACTACGAGTATGCAGAGAGACTTGTAAGTATCTACATTTTACATTTATATTATGATTTCTTTACTTTGCTGTATTACAATTGAATTTAATGTGTGAATTTGGAATGAAAATATGTGTATTATAGAGAATGATAATGTTATAAATGTCTGCTGCCATATATGACTGTGTTATTAAGTTATTTTCTTTGTTAAACAGAGGGTAGATATCATAAAAATAGAGGAAACCATGCCGAAAGTTTTATAAATTCTAGTTCACTTATAATATTTTATTCTTATGTAGGAAAAGTCTATGAGCATGAGGCTTACACTCTGTCAGCTCTTTTTGAACAATCACACTATGAAGCATGACGGTGTGACATTCGTCAATAGCCGTTGTAGAGAATTAAATGTATGTGAAATTTATTGTTTAATATTAATGCTTAATAATTATCACTTACTAATATAAACATTGCCTTCTGATAGGATCAAATACAAAAATGTATTCAACGACAGTCTCACCAGTCTAAAGATGTTAATGAGATTGAAACCTATCTTCATGCAGTGGATGGTACGGATCGTCGTGGAAGGATATTCGGCTTAGGTTCATTTGCGAATACATGTTATTCACAATCCTCTATATCCAATACAACAACATCTAGTAGGTAGTCCACAACCAATCAAGTCTAAGAGCTTCAAAGCACAGTGCAGAAATTAATGGAGTACATAACTTAGCGTTATAATAAGGTGGATGAGTAGAAAGGTAGGAGTAGCGCCTCATCGCATCAATCAGAACATCCGTTGTCACCAGATCAATAGTGTACTTTTGATATTTTTACTTGAATTACAAATACTTATTATGTACAATGTAATGTTTTAATTATCAATTAATATAATTTTAACTTTATATCATCAATCAAATTTTTGTTTAAACTAATTAAACGTATACTATTAAATTCATAATTGTTTAAATTATGCATCAACCATAACATTATCAAATAAAAGTTATTAAAGGTATATTTTTAAAAAAAATTTCTAGTTGATTTGTAGACGGAACAACAAATTTTTGTCAGTAAAATCGATTGTAATTACCGACAGTAATACACCGACAAAAAATGACTAATCGTCGGTAATCATAGACGGAATAACCAATTCCATTGCTAAATTTACCAACAAAAAGTTACCGTCAGTACACTCACCGATGAAAAAAAACATAACCGTCGGTAATGTTTTAACAAACTTACCGATGAAAAAGAACTAACCGCTGGTAAATTTAACAACAGAATAAAATTGTTCGTCGATAAATATACAGATGGAAACCGTCTGTCTGTATATTTGCTGATGGACAATTTTATTCCGTCGGTAAATTTACCGACGGACATTCTGTTTTGCATTAGAAACTATTAGCTACGGTCATTTATACGACACCTTTGTCCGTTGATAAAGTCCGTCGCTAGCCTGACTTATCGACAGAATGTTTATGTTTTCCGTTGATAATTTTCGTCACAAAACGACAATTTTCTTGTAGTGTTCTAGTACTGACATACTAAGTTCAACACCAATATCCTTCTTCCTTTTGATCTTGCCCCATAACATGTTTGTTGTTGTCATTTCTTTCCAAAATACTATCATATTGAAATTCAAAATTGACCAATATCTGCATTACAAAGGCTTTTATCATTAGATTCAAATAAAAGATTTAAATATAAGTTTCTAACAAAACATATTAAATGGCAAACGCAAGAAATAACTCACGCTGTATTTTCCATTAGTCGTGAACTAAATATGAAGGTTTTATTAGTTCTTATTATAACCAATACTAGCTATAAAGATAGACTTTAATGATCAAAGTACTATCAAAACCAATACCACTAAGATTACGCATGAAACTTTGACTCTTTGAAAGGTATAAAGATAGACTTTAATGATTAAAGTACTATCAAAACCAATACCACTAGGATTATGCATGAAACTTTAACACTTTGAAAGTTAAGAACACGCCTATAAATCCAGTAGACTTTTTGGATTGTTATAATAGTAAGAAGGAAATGATGCTAACACCTTTAGAGGGGGAATGTATACACACTGTGATTATGCATGAAACATATGGATTACTTTTGATTGAACACACTTTGCTAGATCTATCATTCCTTGAACAAAAATTAAAGAAAGCTTAAACAGATGTTTTAATAAAATTTTTGTTAGTTTAAAATTTCCAATTCAAATAAGAAAAGAATCTAAAACTGAATAGGATTAGAGTATGGGTAATCTAGGACAGAACCAATACTTTTTGCTCAATAAGTGTATTTAAAAAGAGACTATGACATGACATATATTTAAGCAACAAATCTGAACTTTTCATCCTCATTGTTTAATAAAGGAAACATCTTCTTCATTTTTTTAGTTATCATAGTATTTTGCATCATATTCATATATAAAACCAAAAACTTAAGAAACTATATGACATTTAGGCCTTATTTGATTGAGGAGTTAATAATAGAACGGGATGAAATGTAAGACACTTCTATCGTTTGGTTGAGAGTTTTATAATGAAATGGAACGGAATGAGATGAAAGCAGATAATTTTATGTTACGTCCCACTCTATCCTAAATAGTGAAAATAAAAAACCTCCGATTTGGAGAGTTTAGGATGAAACGTAAATTAATAAATACATACTACTTAATATACCCTCAATAATTTTTCTTACTATTAATTATTTCCTCTAGCTCTAACCCCCTTTCCTCAAACTTATATATTGCGGTCTACAAGCTTATCACCCTCAATAATATTTTTATATTATTAATAAAAATTGTAAATAATTAATAAAAATAATAAAATTTTATTAATGAAAAATTGAAAATATATAAAAATTATTCTTTAATTGTTTATGTATATTTTATATAAATAAAAATATACACTAATAATTTTTAAATATAAATCACATATAATAGAATAAAATATATTAAATAATTAATAATAATTTTTATATAATTAATAATAAATTGTATATAATTAATAATAAAATAATAAAACTTTTATTAAAATTTTTATTATTTTTAAATAGGAAATATATTTAAAAAATAAGTCACAACCGTAACTTTTTAATTGTACATGATTTCTGTTTTAAAATCATAGCGTTAAATCTCTTGCAACAACCATTTTAATATTAGAAGTATAATAGTCATTTATTATCTATTACATTCTATTCTATCCATCTTCTAAATAAGGGATCACTACATTATATTATGAACCTTTTCTTCCCTCCCAAATAATTTTTCATTATGTTACGTTCAATTCTATTATAAATCGTTCCATTTCGTTTCATTAATTAACATCCAACCAAATAAACCCTTTGAGATTTTTGAGTATCGATAAAACAATGACATAAACTTAGTTTTGTAATAACAAGAGCAAATTAAAAGTCCTAAGGTAGCATTCGTTTTTAAAGCCCTAAGAAGTAATGATCTAAGTGTTATTAACACCAATTACTCTTATACAATTATCAGTAATGATAGTAAGATTGCTCTGAACTTAAGGGTGGAGTGTACATAACACTCCTTTCAGCTTTGCTTCTAGACAACCAATGCTTTGACATAAATGGAAAAATGGGAAAAAAAATTTGGCCCACTAGAAAAGCAAAACAGTAACAAGTTCCTAAAATACATGTCACTGACGCTAGCTAAATTACCGTTAATATGTTGATTTCCACGACTACTCCCCCAAACCAAACCTTAAGCTTTCAAATGCACCAACTATGAAAAGCTTTATCCAACGTAACCTTTCTGGGTCGAACGTCATACAATCAGTCAGCCTAAGCATTGGGCTCCCATCCCATAATCTTACGAGGTTTAGATGATCTGGTTTAGGCCTTGACTTGAGAGTTCTGAATGCACTTGACGTAAGCCTGACATCATTCTTTCTTAAGAAAGACGAACATTGCCAGCTGATGTTCATGAGTTCAAATACTATGCACTGTCAGATTCCTGCATGAGGAGATGAATGCTATGTTATTTGGGACTCTAGGTTTGACTGCAAATCAAGCTGGTAGTTGTCAGGCAAAATAAGAATATTAGAACAATAGAACTTTGAAAATCTCCTCGAAAGTATACACCATCACGGTCTTAACGAACACTATGTCGTTGATTAAGGTTTTTATTATGTTAATGGCCAAACTACAATTGTTGTTCCACACATGTCAATTAGTTCTCCGACATTTATAACCATCCTGGTCTGTCCATTTCTTATAAGCTCAGTGACCCATTACGAGCAACTCTGGTTTGATTTGCTCGGGTAACTGAGTTCATTAGCAAGAACCTGGTCTGTCTCAAAGCAAGTACTGGTCGATGTTCCCTAACTATGGTTAGTTGTCTTAAGCTTATTAAACCCTGTAAGATTCCTGGTATAAGATAATGGTTTTAGGAATTAATGGTTTTAATCTATTTTAATTTTTCCAAAGAGTTGGAAATGTTATTTTAGATTATGAAGATCAATAATTAGAATC
>JANZXR010000004.1:32007488-32029112 GCA_027575705.1 Erythroxylum echinodendron | reverse complement strand
CGGTTTCGGAAACGGTTCGAGGGATGCATCAAGATAAAGATCAAGCTTCGGAATAAGGTACGAATTAAATTTCGCTTATTACGATTCGTGTTAATCATTTTATAGAATTAAATAGATCTTGATTTTCGGGAAATCAAAAATCACGAAAAAGTTTCGTGATTATTCCGCTGCGGTCGGATCAGATCCGGACCTGATTTTCCAACAAATAAACCTTAAAGCATGTCCTGCGTGTTGGGACAACAATTGACAGAGAAATCCATGCAAAAGACTATGGAAATGGCTCCAAATACTATTCAGTTTTATATGGAGTGACACTTGCAAGGTGGTTCTAATTTTGGTTTATTTCTGTCGCTGTCATTACCAAATTTGCACGTATCATATGTCTCAGACTGCTGGTATAAAAGGTGAAGATCCTATCCAGTTTCCAGATGACAGCAACTCATCACCCTTGGTTCTACAATCAAAAAGATGCCATTTGTTCTATTGAGAAAAGATGCAAATTGCTGTCAACTACTAGCTACTTGATATTCTGTAATGTTGGCTAGGCTGTGAATAGGAGTTTCAATGGTGTACACTAATGCATTCAAATTCAATCTGTGATGGATCACAAGTCAAAAGTCAAATTAGATTCTATTTAGATTTTTAAATATAAAATTATTATGATTGCGTGAGTTTTCTGTAATTTAAACTTTTTCTATTTTAATTTTATTATTTTGAAAATCATCATTTATCTCCCTATATTATTGTTTAATTATTATATAATTTTCTCTCTCCATAATTTGCTAGTTTTTTTTGTGTAAATTTAAAACAAAATGACATCTTATTGAATTTTAAGAATTTTAATTATACATGGTTTTGAATTAAAAATTAGAAAAATTGAGTAATATAATAAATTTTATGTGATAATTATAAAAAAGTTAGTAATAATTTTCAAAATATAATAACTGAAATAAAACATACTTAACCTTAAATATGTACAAATATAATTTAAATTAAAAAATTATACTTGTTTTTTTAGTATTACTTGAGTCTAGATAAATATATATAAGAATTTTAAATTAGCCACACACTCAAAACACTGTATTAATTATTTATGATAATTGCCACTACATAATACATAATTATTGTAGTAACTTGCAATTCCTAATATAACTTATAGCCTTTAATATATTCATGTGGAAGAGTTAACACAATGATGTGTCATATGGTATCTATGTGATTGTTATTCTAGTGGCTAAAAACCGTCTAATTTTTCAGTTCGATTTATTTTAATATTTTTTTGTTATAAACTAATTAATTTATTAATTAATCGGTCAATTTTTATAAATTAATAAATTTTTAAAAACTAAAAAAAATTCATTAATTTTCATTTAACAACCTCCTTAATTTTTTATTAAACGTCAAATTTTTCGATACAAGAAGACAATCTCTTTTAATTATATTTCAAATTCTTTAAATTTATTTAATCTTTAGCTATTTTCATAACGATTTAATTCCAGTTGAATCTTTCAAATCTCAAAACTACTATTATTCGTTTAAATTTCGTTCCCGTTTTTGAAACATTGCTTAATTCTGTCAAAAGATCTCATAACTTAAAGACTATTCATTACCAAAAACCGTATTCTCTTTTTTCAAACCATCCAACTTCTACGTGATTGTGTTGGATTTGGTTTTAAAAGCCTCTCCAATCCTCTTAGACACGACCTGACGCTCAGTTCTCAGCTTGGAATCATTGTGAGGAGAAGACACACAGCTGCCAGACCCCACTATCATGCATTAAACCTAAAGTATGTTCCACTTCTACACCGGATTTGGTAATACTTAACATTTCTGGAACATGTAAGGTCCAACTTGGAGTGTTTGCCTTGTCTGCAGGTTGGCTCGGACCACTACTTAGTGTGAACTGTGCAAACCCATCAACTTCTTGTAACCATTCTTGTATATACAAATAGACCAGCAGGTTTGGTTTCAGGTTTCGTGGTTGGGTTTTGGATCTGACTGATTGCAGTTGCAGACAAGTTGGTGAAAGACATTTGAATTAGCTGTTTCTGATATGAAGTTACGTTCTTGTGCATGTACCAGTTATCTTGGTCACTTCATTGCAGCAACTGGACCCTTTTGTCGCATACTCTTGATAGATTAATTTAGAGCTTGTCCCATGGATGTCTTCCTGTATATATTAATATTATCTATCCCTTTTACATATTGAAGGAAGAAAGTGCTAAAAAAGACCCATCTTCTCTTAATTTTTTCATTGTTTTATAGCAATCAATTGACAATCTATTTTAATATTTTAGAACATGCCTTTATTTCAAACAATTTACAAACATATTTATAATTTAGTAGTTGAATTTTGTTAATTAATAAAGTTTAGGGGTTGAATTATAAAATTTAATAATTGATTAATATTGAAATAGAAAATTAAGTTTAATTAAAAGCTGTGATGAAGACTATGTTTTATAGGTAACACCAATTAAAGATGCTTTATCAGTAGAATAATATGCTGAAGAATGAGACTTGTCATCATTGGATTGACCTCTGATGCATATACTTGGTGACGAAATCAGAGGCTTGCAGGGCGCAATTTTCAACAGATTCCTGTTAAAAAATTCGCCTATGAACACAAATACCCTGCAAAGTAAGGATCAACACAGCTAGCTGATGATCGAAAACAGTTTCAGTAAACTACAAAACTTTCAATTTCGTACGTAATAACCGAAACTGATTTTGTTTTATAAAGTGTGAAAATCATGTTCTTGATCAGTCCATGACAAGGCAAGTCCAAGAGGTGAAATCCACCAGTGAACCAATTTTCCTGCACGACCAAGAACAATAATAATATGCTATCTGAAAATATGAAACCAATTTGATGATAATACAGAAACAGATATATGCAGCAAATTGCACTACTCTTGCCTAACATGATCTCATTCTAGCCTATATTCAGACAAATTGAAGTTTTATGCTTTCTTTCTTTATGTCATAAGAATGAGTTCTTGTAGTGAAATGAAAGAGTTTTTCCTGTCTACGAGCAAAATCACTGGTCGAAGACAGAAAATAGGGAGAAACAGTTCATAAGTTGCATTTAACGTGAAATATACTTGAGGAAGTAACGTACATCAGATGATCAGGAGAAAGTGAAAAGCTTAAAGACGAGAAGAAATTGGCTAAAACAGGGGGGTATTGCTCGTATACGACATACAATATGCTAAAAAATCTCAGCCATGGAGTGGAAAACCTGAGAAGACCCCACTAAACAAAAGCGTCAAATAAACACAAAACAACAAAACAAGAGAGAGTATAATAAGACTGAGCAGAAAACAGCAATGTCAGGAACTGTGATTTCAAATCTCCATGTTTCCCATCTGTGGGTCTCATCTGACAACAAAACTTTGAAGATCTTTGGCAAAAAACTACGAACCCTTTTTCTTCTTATCCACTGGTTTTTGATCCCCTTTGATCCTTCTGATCTCAAACCAGGCTCTATCAATACCAAATCCATGTGTTCTTTTTACAGCTAAGTCTGTTTCTTGAAATATGGCACACATGAAAGGACCAAACGTACTCAAACACAGATTCAAGGTACATGGCACCAGCACACCTCCATATTCTCTGAACTCACATTAAAACTATTGCCTTCTTGTCTCAACACGCCCTTCCAAGTTAGTTTAGCCCATACCCTTTTGGTCTTTATCTGGGAATTGTCTTATTAATGGTGTCTGGTCTCCTGAGTGTCTATAAAGTTTCAAGGATTGCGGTTGTCAGTTACAGCACAAGCATGAACTGTTAACGCTTGGTTTCATGATCAAGAGATTGCTTTTTGTTTCATTTAGATGACGTAGAAAATCATACAGTTAACTAGTTGTGGCGGTGTGTATCAAAGAAGTGTATCTCCTGAAAATGGTTAAACCTTGTTGGAGACCTTGTGCTGTTGATGATAGTACTGAGGGGAGATCCGATGGATTGTTGTGGTTTAAAGACTTGGGAAACCATGTTTATGGACAGTTCTCAATGGCTGTAGTTCAAGCCAATTTTTGTTTGGAGGATCGAAGCCAACTCGAGTCGGGGTCGTTGAGTTCAATTGATTCTGGTCCCCAGGGGACTTTTGTTGGGGTCTACGATGGTCACGCAGGCGATGAGGCTTCGAGATTCATTGCCAACAATCTTTTCCCGAATCTCAGTAGTATGTTCTTCCCTTGTTCCTCCTAATTTTTCAGGCAACAGTTTGAACCAAAACAAATTTATGATTGGAGAAGTACGGGATTGGTTTCAAGTAGGATAATGCATTGATCATGTAATTCTTCAAAGGGAATTGACATATGAACATAATTCATCTAGAATTCTGAATCATAATCATAGGCAGTAGAAAAGTGTTGTTCACTTGCAATTTCTCAGTTTGTCAAAAACTTGGTTCAAGACTATAGTTATGTTTGTTTATATTTAGTTGATGATGTTTGTGGTACAGGAATCGTGTCTGAAAACCAGGAATTATCAGAAAATGTTATCAAGAAGGCTTTTGAAGCGACAGAAAACAATTTCCTGTCACTTGTGAGAAAGCAGTGGCTTGCTAAGCCTCACATGGCTTCAGTGGGCTCTTGCTGTTTAGTTGGAGTTCTGTGCAACGGATTGCTATACATTGCAAACGCTGGAGACTCTAGAGCAGTCTTAGGGACATTAGTGAAAGGAAGTGGGCAAGTTACTGCAGTACAGATGTCAATGGAACACAATGCAAATATAGATTCTGTGAGAGATGAACTAAGTTCCTTACACCCTGATGATCCAGAGATTGTTGTGTTGAAGCACAAAGTTTGGCGTGTGAAGGGCCTTATACAGGTAAAAACAAGACACGGGAACTCTCAGTTAACGACTGGACTCTTGGCAGCTTCAAAGCATTATGCATTTGATTATGTGTTTTCAATTTTCCTCAGGTTTCAAGATCTATTGGTGATGCATATCTTAAAAGGGCAGATTTCAACAGAGAGCCTCTACATTCCAAGTATAGACTGCCAGAAACTTTCCACAAGCCAATCCTTAGTCCAGAGCCAGCAATATCAGTGCACAGACTCAGGCCAGAGGACCAATTCATCATTTTTGCTTCTGATGGCCTCTGGGAGCATCTCAGCAATGAGGAAGCTGTTTCTATTGTCCACAATTATCCTCGTCGTGTAAGTAATATCATCTTTGTCTCAAACAGCTTATACTCTTCCAATTCATGTTTAAAAAACACCCAGAAATAATTGAATATTTTCTGATAATATCCTGATGAACAGGCAAGTGCAAAGAGACTAGTTAAAGCTGCTCTAACGGAAGCAGCAAAGAAAAGGGAAATAAGGTACAGTGATTTGAAGAAGATTGGAAGAGGGGTGAGGAGGCACTTTCATGACGATATCACAGTTGTAGTTTTGTTCATTGATTCCCATTTATTCAACGGAGTACCCCACACCAATTGTTCTATTTCAGTAAAAGCAGGGGTCTCATCAGCAGCTGAACAATAGATTGCAAGATTGTTTCATTTGTTCTTAACAGCTACCTATGGTTCAATTACTAAAAGAAAACTGCAGAAACAGTTGTTTTGCTCTGATTCCACTCCAGACCTATGTTTACGATGGATGGAGATGAGTTGAGAGCAATAGATTAGCGGTTGACGAGGCTGGTGCCTCAGTTAGGGATATATTCGTTTTCCTTGGGTTTCCATCATCAATAAGATTTGCTAATTTTTACTTACTGTAACCAGTGGAAAGAACTTTGTCATCCGTGCCTTAAACAGCATGAATTCCTATAGCTCAGCCAGAACATTACCAAAACCATCATTAGTTGCCTGCAATCTCATATTATGGAACCAAATCATATTAAGAAGATCAGGGGGGCATCAAATACTTGCACATAAGTTAATTAGAGAAAAGTCCAATTGAGAATGGCAGTAGGAACAGCCAAGCAAACTGCAACCTTAAACCCGTGCAAGCTTCGCTAGTCTATCATTTAGTCAGATTAGATCCACGAGTACACATTTCTTCCATAATTTATAAATCGTTTACAAACATGGGGTGAAATTGACCTGTTCACCTCCTCTAAAGCTAAATTTGAAATAAAACATGAATCACAACTTTACGAAGCATGATTAGTAGGTATGTCAAAAGTGCTCGTTTTTGGCCTGCATTGACTTAGTCATAATCGGGCCACGGGTCGGATTGACCAGGTTAAAAGTAGCCCAGCTTACTTTTGGCCAGCGTTGACTAGGCCAGAGGTCGACCCTGTCCGTATATTATTTTCAAAACAACATCATTTTGTCAAAAATGACATTTTAATCATTTTTTATTTAAAAAAATACGACGGGCCGAGTCATGTACGGGCCAAATTTTTATAAAAGTAAAGAGAAAAATATTGATAGTTTAATTATACTTATGCTAGGAACAGTATGACTTTTATGAATTTCTCTTCGTATATCACATTTATATTTAAACTCTTTCAAGAATACTAAAAAAAGAATAAAAAATTACTACTTTGCTCATACTCTCAATCTTATTAATATACAATTTCTTTATACTTAAGATTTCTTGATAAAATATAATATAAAATAATAAAATCTCATATTTAATAAAAATCTAATAACATAATTATATTTACATTTTTATATAATATAAGGAAAATATTTTCTTATTTTTATTAATTTTGAATATTAATTTGTGTGTACGTGTGTGTGTGAATTAAAATTTTATATTGTATTGATTACTATAAGATATATTGGTATGAGAATGTTATCTTTTAAATTTTTAAGCTATCATAAAATTTTAATTAAGACAAATTTATAATAAATTTTAAAATATAAATAATCTATTTAGAGGATGTATATTTATTTTCATATCAAAATACTTGCATTCATTCATTGCAAAAATAAAAACAAAAACTCTTTCTTTAATTTATTTCAAATTTGTACTAATTAAAGGTTTAAATATAGTTATGTAATAAAATTTTAGTTAATAATTACTAATAGTAATTTAAATTCTTTAGATGTTAATAATATATTAATTATCTATAACTTGTAAAAAGCTTTAAAATTGAAATTATTAGTTTGATAAAAAATAATGAGTTTTAATAATAAAGTGATATTTTCTTTCGAATTAAAATAAAATTTTAAGTTTCCATTTCTCCTATTTATGCGATATAAAAATAATTATAAATATTTTTGTTTTAATATTTACTTGATTATTTCCTTTTTACAAACTCTTATTGTAAATTAATATTTAGATAATTATTAATATTTATTATTTTAAATGTTTTGTTATAAATTTATTTATTATATGATAAAATTATAATATTTTAAATACTTTGCAATGCTATTTATTTTATATTTGTATGGTTTTTTATATTAATTATAATTATCATTTATATATCAAATATGTAAAAAGTAATATTAATATAAATTAATAAATTGTTATTATTTTAATTCATATTATGATAATTTTTAGAGACAAAGTGAGTGTCTAACAAATTATACAGTATCATATATTAAGACTATTTTATAATTTTAAAAACACTAATTTATAAATTACATAATTATTAAAAACGATACCTAGTATTAACCGGTGTTTAGTTCAGTATTATTTCAGAACCAAATCTAGTATCGATACTACTTCGGTATTCACAACAGTGACATGGAGACATCAAAATTTTCACCTTATGAAAGATAGCAAATTTACAAACTCAACTATATATTACACGGTTTTTTATCCCAAAATATTACACCATCAAACAGAGAAATCCAGAAGCGTTGTTTTCCATAAAAAGAAAGAAAGAGACTCCTAACAAAAATTCCCAAACTTACGACAACTACACTATCATCAAACTTGTCCTCCGTTCCTAGAAATCAACCTTCCGTTTCCATACGAACAATTTACCAGTGAGGCCAAGGGTAACCACAACAACTTAAAAGTGTTCAGTGACTCAAAGTTTACAGTCAGAGGTATCAGAGAAACCGAAGTAAGAAGACAGTATATCTTCTCGTGGGAACGCACCCCATGACCAAATGGTGAACAACAGCAATAACGCATATGCACCTCTCACATACACAACTTACTATGTAAGAACATTTTTAGTAACACAAGAAGGAAAATCTAACAGGCATAATTCACTATGATCCTGATTTACCACTAAAACATCTTTTAACACATTATGTATGTGATATGCAAAAGAAGATAAAATTAAAGGTGAAGCCAAAATACATGAGACAAGTAGTTTCAACTAGATGAAATGCAGCCTCGATATATATGATCCTAAAGTAGCAGGCATCTTCACGCACGTTTGCTTTACACATGAAACTATCATAAAGCTTATGCCTTGCACTATATAAGCAAATATAGAAAGCGCAAAATTACATGATTACATAAAATTGTTTCCTACGCAAGTATGTACTAGGTGGCTCACCTGTAAGTATAGCCTCATTTATTAAACAAACAAAATCACAACTATGAATACCTCAAGCTCCTGACTCAAAAAGTTTTAATCATACTACTTAATGTTGCTGCTCAACACCAGATCATGATGTATAAAATAAGATACTTCCTGCAAATTAAAAGTCTAAATAGGACCAAACTCATCACCTCGAAAGAGAAGACATGTGGAACCTCTAATACTTCGTAGATTTCAAAACTAGTAACACTGAAATGTAGTTGCCGATTACCCTAGGCCTCACCAGGTAAAGTTAGTAAATGGCTACATCTGAACAGTAAGATCACATATTTGGCGCAACAAAACATGCCCTTCAAGTACTTAATTTAAAGCAGAATAAGGATAAGCATCTGGATTCCTCTGTTGAAGACAGATGGTCACTAAGGATAGAAGCCACTGAGGAAGTTGGAAAACTACACCTGCCAAAGTAACACCGATATAAAACTCAAAGCATAACAATAATTTACTCAAACAATATCTATATGTCTAATTATTGGAATAAAGACACAAAAATAGTTCAAATTAAATTTGTAGGGTAATTTTTGGTCAATGCTCTGAGGAATACCTAATAATTAAGGATAGAAAAACACTCTAAGACCCTCCACCAGCATTGCCAGTAATTGCTGCTTTCTGATTAAGAAAAAACGATTAAATTCAGTAATCAAATAAGAATAAAACATGCAATAATAACTGGAAAGAGTGCCTTACTGGCCCAATGTTGCCCTTTCCGTTCACTGATAAAGAACCTGCAGCAGGTTGTGAAAATCTGGGAGAATACAGCAATGTTAATGACTTTAAAGCATTTTGATAAATGAATGATTGAAATTTTCAACCAAAAACATTGAACAGCAGAGTTAGACAAAAGGTATAGTGATCAACCTGAGAGCCCTCGCTTTCCTTTTGTCATCTTCCATCCCTTCAGTTTTTGTATCTGGACCAAACCTTTCAAGTCTTGCTTTCTTCTTTGCATTCTCATCACCTGGCACAGACTGCAGAGGGAGCCCAAACCTACAAAAACATTAAAGATCAGCAATATGTTTAAAATGCGGTAACAGTTAGTCACTCGACAAGACCATGGACACAATACCTTTCTGCTCTAGCCTTCCTCTTCAGTTCCTCAGAGTGCTTCACTCCATCTGATGCAGGCATCGTGGAAACTGTGCCAAACCTACACTACCACATAAAAAGAGCAATACTTTTAAACAATTCAGAAAGAACATCAAGTCAACAGTTCATCACAACCTCTCTCCAGTTCATAGAATAATAAGATCATACATCCTTCGGATAAGCACAACAACATATCGTTTAATCTAAGAACCTAATCACAGCCCAAACACAGCCAAGCTTACATCATGACAACAAGCACATGACAAAGATGAATGCATTACAAAACGACCTTAAATAACCAGAGATCACCATCTTCACCACTCTAAAGGAACATTTTATGGAAACAACTATAAGTTACATTTCAAATACATTTTTGCAAATCTACCATATTCACCAAAATATACAGCCACAATCCTTAAAACCACGAGAGCAGCAGATAAAATCTACCAAAAAGTTTTTTAAAAAAAGATCAAAAAGAACTACAGTAAGAAAGCAAAGACATATGTGCATATAAATGTACCTTTCAGCTCGAGAATTGCGCTTCTCTTGCTCAGACAACTGAACCGTAATCCCGAACCTCTCAGCACGCCGGATTTTCTTCTCGGTGTCAGAGACCGCAGAGGTGGTTATCTTGCTGGTTTTCGAATAGTCGCCGTCCTTACCTGAATCAAACGTCGTCGATTTGTTGCTAGCAGAGTCCTTAACTCGATCTGGCTTCGCGGTCGTATCTAGCGTTTTGCTAGGGTTCTCCGACACGGCAGTGAGATTTGGAGTATCGGTGGCCATATTAGCGTTAGGGTTGAGGTTAGGGTTTGGAGAGATTGAGCCTGTAAAGGAAGAGAGAGATCGCCAAGGCAGCGTCAGAGCTACCAGCTATCGCGCTTTCTCGGCTTCGTTGTGCTTTCAGAGTTGAGAGAGTACTAGCAGGTTATCACTGTGCAAATGCGCAGTTTCAATCGGAAACGTTTAATGCCTATTTATTTTCCGGGATTAAAGAGTATGTATGTGTAGGTTTTATCTGAATAGTTATTCTTTAATGTTTTAACAAACAGAAATCGATCCAAAGAAAATTTTAAGATTTAGAAGTTTAATTGGTAATAAATTACTATAAAATTGGTATATAATAAATAAAAAATAAAATTTATAAAAACAAGTAAAAATAAAATATTTTATTGAAATAAAAAATATATCGATATTTATTATTATATAATGAATTAATAATAAATAAATATGAGTCTAATATAAAACTTAAAATAACAATAAAAATTAAAATTGTATTTTTGAAGAAGGTTGTGCCTCATCATCGTTAAAAACTCCAAATTCTCCAACATTATTTAAAGATTCGTAAACTATACTTTTATCAAAAGTATTTGCATCAACTTCTTCTACTGCATTAAAATAAATTATAAATTAGTAATGTACGAAATTATCCTCAATTGTAAATCAGTAGATGTTCTTAATTCATTAGTTGTGACAAATGCATCGTCTTCATAAATATTCATTTCAAGTTCATTTTAATCAAAATCAGGCGATGGTTCTTTTTTTTCGATCCAAAAATTAGTACGTTTAATATAATCAATATCAATTGGATCATATGTTCTCTTCTTACTAAGCGTTTTGAACACATAATAGAGAAATTATAAAGTTAATAATAAAAACATAATTATTGAAATAAAATCAAAATTATAAAATACTTGTTCTTCATTCTCAAATTATAAGTAACGTAAACAAGGTCATTAAGTCGTTGATATTTCAAACTATTTAGTTTCTTTGTATGAATACGTTTAAAAACACTCTAATTACGTTCACAACCTGACGTAGAAGTTGTTTGACTAAGTAACCTAATAGCAAGTTTTTTCAATATTGGAGCACTATTACCAAATAATCTCCACCACTCATCTGTATTTAAATTAAGAGTTATGATAAAAATATATACTATTAATAAGCAAATAATTAATTAAAAGTATAAAACATTAAAACTTACTTAGCTGCATTTTTTTCATCATAAGTTATCTTTTTGCTGATGATCTAGCAAAACTCTCTAAACCTTCTTGATACAATTTAATTTGATTTATCGCTTATGATTGCTCTTAAATAGAGAAATACCTTTGCATGTAATCACATCAAACAAACCGCTCATAATATTAATTGTACGTACTTCTCTACTATATAGCCAATAAGGATTAAGAAAATAAGTTGCTAAGTAGATCGTTTACGTAAGATGTTTATCCCATCGTCGATCAATAATATCTATATAAGACGTACAATTTCTCCTTCCCTTTAAAAGGATTTATAATTGTTTTGTGAGCTCTATGCATACCATCATATATATACCCCAAAGATAGCTTCTTATCTGAGTCAATAATCTTTAATAGCCTTATAAGCTAAGCCACATCACAATGATCAAGCAAGCATCCCAAAATTTATTATCTAGAATAATAGCACAAACTTCTTTTTCTTTTTCACTCTTTAATAATTTATGAATTGAAAAGTGTTTACTTTTCACCAAATTTTGAAGTAGTTGCTTATGTTGATAAACATTTTTCAAAGTAATAAATGTAGTTACAAATCTGGTAGCAGCGGGACGCACGATCTCAACTCAATCTTCTTGCTTTCTTAAACAAGACAAAAATGTGACATGTTTATACACAAAAATTATGATCTTAAATGCGCATGAAGTAAGACTAGAAATATGACTCATACCACCAATATATTTTAAAATAAGAGTTATACAATGAGCAGCGCATAAAAACCAATAAATATGTCTACACTTTGATTGTAATAAGTACCCAACTGAAACATAATTAGCTGCATTATCTGTAATAAAAAATCCACTCGACAATTTCAAAGAATAATTCAAATAAAGTATTGGCACTTTTTACCATGTCAGAAGCATCAACAAACTTGATAAAAGTTGTTCCAATATTACAATAAATCAAGAAACTAATCAAGGTTCTTTGTCTTTGATCAGTCCATCCATTTGTCATAATAGTGCATCTTGTTGATTCCTAACTAGATTTATATGTATCTACAATTAACTGACATTCCTTTTTTAAATCTTGAAGCAAAGGCACACACAACTCATAATAAGATGACACCTTAAATCCTGGACCTATTGCTATTGTAGCATCAATTGCTTCTTGAAAATATGGTAAATTTAAAGCATTTAAAGGAATACATGAATGATATAATCATTTAGCCCATGCTTTTTTACATCGCAAAATAACATCCTTATCAACCATAAAACTTTTTAGACTAGGTTGAGAATCAGGAGTAGTTTTTGGAGAAAAATAAGAATATATGTTAATAGTAGTTTTTCTTTTTCCTTTATCTAATACTTGTAGTGTTTCATCATCTTCAAAAGATATATCATGAGCTTCTTTATTTTCCTTTTTCTTTTTCACTTGTTGTTGCAAATATTTTCCAATTATATCACATACATAAAATGGTACTTTTTTGTAAGAAGCAATATTACCCTTAACACCAGCAAGATGTTCTTTCATTCTAAAAATTCCTTCCTCTTTAAATATTCTACCGCAAAACATACAGTTATATTGGATATTGTCATCAGATGCTTGAGGAGAAGAAAAATAATTCCATACTGGATCGGACTTACCACAAGTAAAGGATGATTCCATATTCTCCATTATAATTTAACCTAAAAAGTATAAAAAAATAATTGGGTATACTATTGTAGGGAAAAAGTATACAACTTAAATAATTCTCATTATCAATTGTAATAAAGAAGACCAGAATGGATACACAAAAGACCAACAGATGTTACTCACTTATTAAACTTTGCTCCAACAATTGCTCCACTTCAAATTGCCTAACCGAAATATTGCTAGTTTTCAATTTTGGCGTTTTAGATCAATAAATTGAATAGCTAAAAGAATATATAACCCAACTATTAAAACCAGAAATTGATATGAAATAGAGTTCTAAATATTACAAAAGTTTTTTAAAGAGTTTTAATCTTTTTAGAGTTCTAAATATTGCAGAAATTTGTAAAGAAAAAAAGTTGGGAGTTTTTATTTTTTAAAAATAAAATTTTTAGACATTCATTATTTTCCATCAAATAAATTTATTTAAATATTGCACGTGTTTTGCAAAAATTGAATTAAAGAAGTTTATTTTAGTGAATAAAATTAAAACTAAAAGTTATGGAATAGCTTAGTTTCGTTTTAGTTTAGATATTGTTAACTATTTCTATTTAGGCAAGCCTTTTATTTAACATACGAATTGAGTTGCCTGAAAATTCAAGCTTCGCTATCTTCTGATATTTAATTAGTTAAAAGCGTGAAAGGCATTTGTTTAAAGATTTGGTCAATTCTGGTTTGATAAACATACCCGATACTCAACTGGCAAAACTCTATCCTATATGATACCCAACTTGCGAAACTAGCTTTAAGAAGCTCACTCTTTGCTATTATATCGACATTACAGCCCTGTAGCATAATGCATGTTAGAAACATTCTTCCAATAAACCTACAATGCAAGATATATTGCATTTGGTTGACTTCCCACGTCAAACTCTAACAACTCTTATAGATACAAGGATTTAGCAAGACATGTGTACGGATCGAATACTATCAAGGACAAAATGGCCCATTGATTATTAAAACACAGAAAAAGGTACTTGATAGATCAAGCATCAGCACAGCCACAAGAGAAATGAATGTTTGTCACCCATTTTAAGAGATGAGTACAAACTAATACTTCCCGAGAACTGAGTTGTCTCAATATAGTAACAACCTTGTCATGGATATGCCTCAAGAGATATTCAGCTAATGATCCAAGTCTACTTTGTGGGTTCACCAACCTTCTGCAATAGAGAAGAAGGCAAGGAATCAAGTAAACAATTCGAATGACAATGCCTCAAGCTTTGCTAATGTAACCATGTTATTTACTATGTTGCTCTCCAAATCCACGAGTTGAGAATAGAGGAATCAAAGCCTAATTTCCTCTTCCTTCTTGCCACTCGTAAAGAATTTGTAACCTCCAAAGATGACCAATCCCAATCTAGTTAAAGAGACAATCGCAAACTGTAAAACGAAAAGAAAGAAGAAAAGAAAATAAGTATATACTTTGATTATGCTTTTAATGAAATAAAACCTATAATCAATCAAATATTAAACGGTTAACTTGCAGAAGGATAAACCTGCTTTAATTGAATCTTAAATTTAATCATTCAAAGAAAATTAAACTAATGGGCATTGATAACCTAACAAAAAAAATGGTAGCAAAAGCATTAATTATTTGTAATTAATCACAAACATAAGATGAAGATCATCATTAAAAACTTTAAAAAATCAACATTTAGATTAACCTAAAAGTGTTTATATAGCTGGTTTAATTCTATCTATCAGATAACAACAATGGAAATATATGTTTAGACAAAGTCATAAGCCACTGTTTGGATATCATTCCAAGGAACCTATTAGACATGAAATAGAACATAACACGACTTAGCACTCAGTTTGTCAAAGTGCTCCAATATAAACAGTATGCATGCCTCCTTTAATGAAACAACATTGAAATCTTCTGATAACTCGTACATGAGTGAAATGTTTTTCACAAAAATGTCCTTAATAAGGCAAAAGGAATTCATCAGATCAACTTTCAAATGTCATCCACCATTAAGAAGCAACTCTGAAATTGATAGCTAACATGTGCAATTGAGCACTCGCAAAGTCACTTGAGGCCATCTAGCAAATCCTGGTCAGCGACTCTGAGGAGATCTTGAGCAATATCAATATTCACAACCACCATTCCCGTGTGTATGAATCTAGAATCACACATAACAAATTATTAAGTAGTGCAACTCACTTGCATTCATATTAGATAGCATAAGAATTTTAAATTCGCACCACATCATCAACTCAAATACAACCCATCTGATATTTGGAATCTCCACATCTTTTACATCTTTCTCCTGTAAAATTAATGTCTTTAGCAGCCAAGCACGCAAGAAACTATAAAGAGGTGATGAAAAGGAAGAATTTTAATACATTCTAACAATAACTGTGTGCATAATGCATGTGTCAGATGAAATAAAGAACCAAATGAGCAATAGTGATAGACTTGAATGAATAAATTATTACCCTATAACCTCCATCAAACATCGAACGGAAAGCATCTGAAGAAGCAAGAAGACAGATTTTGTGTGCGTAGAATCACTTTCCTGTTGATAAATTTAACAGAATTTTCAAGGATTACCACAATAAAGCTTCCACATCTAACAACACAAAAAAGATCTTAAGTATATCAATTCATGAAACTGAACATGTTGAAGAACGCTTACCTACCTTGAACTAAAAATGCAACATCAAACAGGGTAGGATTATTCACATATTACTTGCCCAAATATAAAAATTATTTCTTATTCAAATAAGTATAAAAGTTAAATTTCTTGTTCTCTAAAAATCTCATCTATTAGCTAAAAATTAGCTAACAAAGACAGAAGCATAAATCATATCAGAGTCCTAATAGACCACCACCTTTACAATCACAGGATACCTATTTGTAGAAATAGGGATCTGGGACAATGCAGGGAAGTAACTTACAATTGAGAACCACTTTACTTTCTTATAGATAATTGCTAAACTGCAAAAAGAACCAGTTTCCAAAACAATCTGGTCAAACCAGACATATATAACCACTTGCTGGAGAAAACAATTTAAAAGAACAAACCATAAGCAACAATTATGTTTATTTATGTACATTTCAGTTAGCTCTTGAGAAATTCCAGATCCTTGGCAGAAGAGTAAAGCAGATCTAAGGAGAGGGTGTTAGAATTAAATTGAAACAAAGAGGGAAGAAGATAGATCTTACCTTTCATTAAGCCTTTGTGCACCTTCTAACTCTTTTTCCCTCATTGACTTCAGAAGACAAGAACCCTTCCTTTTGTTTAAGATATCGGTAAATTTATTAAATCCTTAGTTTATTTAGATCGAGCGAGTTAGAAATTTGCAACGAAATGGTGGCTGTAAGAGATGGTGAAGAGAAGATAGTGAAATAGGAAGGAGAGGGTTCAATGAAATGAAATCTGAAGTTTGAAGAGAAGAGCTCGATTTCTACATCTATGGAGGTAGTGAGAGATGGTGAAGAGAAGATCAAAAGATGGTGAAGAGAAAGCGGTGAAGAGGGGAGGAGAAGCCCAAGCCTTCGATGAAATGAAACTTAGAAGTAGTCTTCAGGTATATCTGGAGTTTTGTACAGTGATAGATCAATTGGACCGATTCAACAAAAATCTAGCCAATTCGCTGATAAACCGACTGGCTTCAATACACAGAGGTTATTAGGTGAAATTAAACCAGACCACTGGCCAATTCAAACTTTTTTCGGTCAGATCGGTCGGTCGGGTCCAGTTTTTGAAAATTTGTTATTGTTAAAGTTAAAACTTTGAGGGAAAAATTAGAAGTATATGATTAAGAATAAAATTTTGTAATACAAATTAAATAAATTTATTATAATTAATAATATATGATCAAACATCAATTGTAAAATCAGAAGAGAAAAGGAAGAAGAAGAAATCAATATTGTCTACAGAGGATAGTGAACATTCGGACAGACGAGCAGCAGGAAAAAAATATTAATATAACTTTTGAAATTCCTGAGTTATGTATATTTCGCAGACTTTCTAAAATTATTTTGCACACAAGTGAAGTAGAATCTTACGAAAACTGAATAACAAAGATACCGACGTTTGTTAACGCAGTTCGGCACACTTTGCCTACGTCTGCAGGGCCCTTACCCAGATTAATCACTTTCACTGTAGTTCTCAACGATTACATAAAAATTGATCTAATCTCATACAGCTCAATTTATGCAACCGAACCACAACCTAACTACCCGTGAAAGATTTTCACGCCCAATAACACGACCGACTCTTGTTAACTTCGTCAGAGGATTTTTCTAACTATTTTTTCCTTAAAATCATAAACAAATAAAACAAGCAAACAATAAATTCCAAATCTGAAATTGTTCACTGATATAAAGAAAATCGTCACTGCATCAAGTCAATAACTCATCAGTCACCTAACAAACTCAGTGCCGCAACTTTCAGTCAACTTAAAGTACCCAGAAAAATTCAGCAACTCCACTTCATACGTGTACTGCTTGTAGGAGATAAAAACAGAATAAATAGAGACTGCAAAAAAAAATCCACACGTAAAA
Organism: Erythroxylum echinodendron; assembly: GCA_027575705.1. Taxonomy (NCBI): domain Eukaryota; kingdom Viridiplantae; phylum Streptophyta; class Magnoliopsida; order Malpighiales; family Erythroxylaceae; genus Erythroxylum; species Erythroxylum echinodendron. The sequence goes on along the minus strand of JANZXR010000004.1, from coordinate 32,011,382 downwards.
GCTCAACCGTGTATAACAAAGTAGAACAACAGCCCACCGATTCACATACACACGCACCCTATTTTTTCAAGTAACAGAACCTAATATACACAGTCAATAGTCTCCACACAAGGACACGTCACACTACCTTTTTGTAGCATATGTTTTTCCACTAGGTTTCTTTACTGACGTGTATTATACCAACTGTAGAAATTCATTCAAATATAAACTCTCATATGTCAACGTCTAATTTAACCATGCACTGTCAATATCCCAAAACCAAAACGCAATCTCCAATTAAGGCAAATCTTTAAGATTTATAATTCCCATGTCTAATAAAAATGCCAAAAATAAAGATAGGATATATTTAGAATAAATCCTAACAACTTTTATGTGTATGCCCATGTGATTTCAAATTTTCTGCTTTATTTTGTAGAAATGTTTAATTTGTGAGTTGAAATATTTCCTTTTTAAATAGTTTGACTTTGTTAGATTATCATAGATTTCGATGTTTATGTAGTATTTGATGTTTTCGACAAAGTTTTGGTGTAATGTTTATGTTTGAATGATAGTGTTTCGTGTAGATTTAATAAAAGATAAAATTAAAATAATTGGTGTTATATACATAGATATTTACGACTGGGACAAAATGAATTAATTGTGTGATTTTTAATTAATATTATGTATTAATTGGTAATTCTACCTAAAAGTCACAACCGTGATTTTTATTGATTTAAGTAATATATAAAATTGTCAATAAATAATAATCACATGCACGGGTGCATGTTATTTCATATTAATCAATGCAAACGAGTGTGACTTAAGATGTCACACCCATGAGTTATTTTCTTGTTGTTTGCTTATAATTTCATGTACACGAATAAATAATAATAACATGTCTTAGTTATTTAGTCATAAGTATGCATACAATAATAGATAACAAATATTAATAATAAATTATCACATAACAAAGAACTAATTAATAATAATGAATAAAAACATGTAATAATTTATAATTTATAATAACATTTAAAAATAAACAATAATATATAACAAGGAATTAAGCCATAATCAATAATCAAATGATAATAAATAAATTATTATTATTAAATAATAATGTGCCAAGTGGTGCACTGATATCGTTTTTCAACTATACAAGGTACATGTTAGATTTTCATTTTGGGGATGACAATGAAGGTTAGTTTCTGATACGTTAAAATGCACTATTGTTTTTGGTCGAGTTTACTTGAATAGTTTCATGACAATCAACTTGTTTCGCTAAAATTTGAAAATTTACATATCACTTATGATATAATGCTCAAAGAAATTACAATTTCTATTTTTCTTAAGATTTTGACTCTTTTTTAAAAAAAACAAAGTTTTGACTTTCACAAATAGGCAGAGGACCTTCCTGGTAAGAATTTCTTGTCAATTATATGTGTCAATTCAAGCGCACGATCGTGCAATTACAAGAAGAATACCTCTCACTGAGACTGACTGCCTCTCTGTCATGATCGTGCACAAGCACGATCACGATTACCTCTTTGTTACGATCATGCTTGTGCACGAGGGTGACAGGGGAACTTGTTAAAATCAGGTCAAACTTATTTGGACGATCACTTAAAACGGGATTATCTTTTTTGATGGAAGTTGAACCCTTTTGTAATTCATCACCATCAGTTTCACGGTAATATATAACAGTCATATGATAAACATATAATAATTATTGTAATATATTTGTATTTTTAGTAAAAAATATATATACAACCTGGTGATAAAAAGAATGAAAAATAAAAAAAATTTGTAAATATATAGTGTGATGTAGATAAGAATAAATGATAAAAATTTCTAATGACATAATTAACAACCAATTGATAATTAATAATAATAGCACAATTATAACTAAACTAATAATTAAATAATAATATGAAAGGATTAATAAGAACATGCCTATTTATTAATTAACAATAACCGTGCATGTGAAAAAGGTTGGTAAGAAAAAAAATAACATGCACGGTTATGACTTATGAAGTCACGCACGTTCATGGGAGTCACGCCTATGGCTATTAAGACATAAGCCTAATTTTCAATTTTTATAATTAATATAAGTCACGACAATAATAGATGGTAAGTGCGTTCACATAATTTACAATTTAAATAGCATACGTCTGATGCGTGTGACTTACCCGTGACATGCACCCTATTATTAATTTTTTTTACTGCCTTATACAATATAATTTAAACAAATAGGCAAATCCTCTTATTTAATAAGTCACGCCCAATTAATATATTATAATATATGATTGATAAAATTAGTTAGTAAAAATTAGATAAAATTAAAATTTGAGTAATAAAGTTATATCATTAAAAAGTAAAGAAAAAAATAGTCATGAGTATGACTCCTAAACTAGCTTTCAGTCACAAGTGTGACTTAGGTTGTGCGGATTTTCAATTCAGCTGCACAACCAAGTTTCACGCCCGCGAGAGAGACAGCATTGGAGTATAGCACATCGTTGAAGACAGCAACGTCGACGACATTTAAGAGAAAGAATTTCCCGACTCTAAGTTGGTACGCCATATTTTACTTTTCTTTGATGCTAAAATTTGTTATGATTTTGTGGCACTCACAGCTTACATGTCTCAGCTGCTTCTGCATATTGTTAAAGATTGTGGTACTTTATATTTAAATCTTCTTTCGATTTGCTTTGTGGGTGTGATGAAAATGACTCTTTTCCTCTTTTCCCTTTCGTTTGAAGTATCTGTATGCTTTGTGAGGTTGTGATGTCACTGCATTGCCCCATATTTTTTTTATTGTTTATGTGTTTTTTTTTTGCATTTATACGGGTTAGTGTAGTATTCATCTTCTTCAAGTAATCCAGATCAATATTTGAAATGAGGATGTATGTAAGCATACAAAGCAAAATCTCCTGAGGATTTCACTCGACAAAGGGTCGATATAGCTACATTAAGAAAATAAATGGTTAAAAGAATTGGGCCATCAGGAGCAAAGAATGCAATTGTTTTTGATAGATTTATTCCCCCAAATTGAGGAATGGAGAGCCTTTCATTGATAGTTAGCCAGAGGATGAATGGTAGCTTCAAATTGGTAGATGAAACCAAATTAACTTGTGCCAATACACTTTAAGAGCTCTGTTTGTCAATAGATGCTTGCAAGAGGAATTGGCCAAAATGCCACGGGATGGTTAGTGCATATTATAGAGTCCTTGCTAGTGGATGCATGAGAGTAGTTTTTAGAAATAGCCAATAACTCATCCTTGGTAATTTGACTAAGATTGAATTTATTATCTTTAAGCACTTCACAAATAGTGACAATCGGAGGAATCAATTCCTTAAGTTGTAAGAAAATATTGACCTCACTCAGGGGTTTTGCTATAGATATTTTTTTAATGTAAACATGTTTAGGTCTTTAATATATTTGTTAAAAGGAGAACAAAGATCTAAAAAAACTTAAGAATTATATGCTATTTTCAATAATCAAATTGGCTATAATTTTTTTACTATTTACATAAATGAAGAAATATAAAATCATGAAAAAATCTAAATTGACATATTGACAGGGTAGTTTTTTTGATGACTAAAAAACAATTTTCATTTTAAAAGTTTTATTTATTATCACAGTTATTATTTTAACAATTTTGGATCTTGTCTATTAGTTCTCGATTCCATTCTACGTGGCACCATGCATATATATATACTTGATACTTAATATATGTATGTCATTCGTTGTTAGTATATATATACTTAATACTTAATATGCTTCTCACTGGTGTGACTTAACATCTCACATCTTTGAGGCATTTCATTCCTGATTTTTATAACTGTTGGACCCCGATTTCTTCTTCAATATGTTTGGGATTAATTTTATTATTTTGTTGTGATTAGGCTTTAATTTTA